>JAAVTG010000980.1:0-42166 GCA_011947345.1 Phytophthora quininea | reverse complement strand
ATGTTATTAGTTCTGGCTTTACAATAGAATATCTTATTACCTTGGTTTACCTGATTGATCCGCATTGTAGACTGTGGACACGCCGAGTTCTTGCATAGTTGCCTGTACAAGGCGCGCAAAATCGGCTCGGATCTTGTCGAGTTCAGCCGGCTGCGTCTGCCCTTGGCGCGTCCGACACCGCAGTGACAGCCTATTGTCTTCCTTCAAGCGAGTGCACCACGACCACGATGCTTGGAACCCTACAGCGCTCTTCGCGCCCTATTTCTAAGGCCTGCAGCCTCAGCATTAGGTTCGAGACAGGTACACCCTCCTCACGCAGCTCGTTGATCCAAGCGACCAATCGGAGCTCGGCGTCAGCCGACAGCGCCCGGTGTGGCCCGGAGGACGAATCTTCTTGAGCTGTGAGCCTCTTCCTGTGCTGCATGCACGTTCAAGCTCTTCTTCCTTCTGACGCCATTCTAGGATAAGCTTTCTTCTACTGTCGTACGCGTGTACAGCTAGATCGCTGAAAAAGAGGTTAATAGTGGCACGAATGTCATCGTAGCGCTGCAAGTGCTGGACGATTTCCAGCTTCTCAGCAGCGGTGTAGGAGTTGCGCTTGGCCATTGCGCTTGGCCGGCGCGAAGCTGAAATGGCTCTAGCTGGCTTCAGGAAATAACAATGAATGGCTGAGATTGCTGACTGTCCGTTACAAGAGGAGTCACCCTTACCCTACTATCAAAGATCTCTGATTGGCTACATGTGACCTGTCCGTTACAAGCAGGTGTCGGCTATAAGCAAGGTGGGTCGGTACCAAAGAAAATGTAATCTGCGTTCGCTCCTACGATGATGACGCCATTTGACAGATGTCTCCGTCGCATTCGTCCGACTCGAAGAACGCTATAGAATCTACGCTGTTGTTGTCGTTCCACGCCGGTGACCATTCTATGGGATGAAAGTCTGAATCTCATATGGTAGAACCAGCGTTCTCGATTCATCTTCAGGATCTGCTCACTTTGATATTTGCTCTCACTGTACCATGACTTTCGACACAACGATCTCCATGAGACTACCGTATGGTATGGAATATTACGGGACTGGTGGCACAGCTCATTGACTGTGAACACCACTGAGCAGATCACTTGAGTTTGCCTGCGCTTCAGTGCGCATTTTGAGACCTCCAGCTGAGCTCCGACAAACCAAGTCCACCAACTAACCGACACGAAGAGCAGCCATGCGTCGTGGTTGGGCTCTGCTGCTGACAGTGATGACTCTCGTCGCAGTCGCCTCTGCGCTTTCAACTGCAACGGAGAACAAGCCGTTCGAGCCCGTCATCACCGGAAAGCGGTCTCTGCGCGTCCAAGCAACAGTCACCGCCACCAGTGAAGAAAGAGGAATCATCAATACGGCTTCGTTGAGACTAACCTTCACACCTTGGTCGAAGAAGACATATCCATCCACGGTGTTCAACAAGATGGTGGCTAACAAGGTGGATGTCACGGACGAAACCGTGTTCGCTTGGCTCAAGTACGCGCTCAAATTCCGAGCAGCCAAAGGTGAAAACCACGCCTACGCTACCAACATCGCCATTATCCGTACGTTGAACCAGAAGTTCCCCGAAGAACGCATCGCGTTGCTTCTGGTGTCAATGGCCAAGCAGCCCGGACTCGAGGACCTCGCAAAGCAGCTTGAGCCGTCGGTGATAAAATTGTTGCGCGAACGTAAAGTGTCCCCGGAATATTTGAAAGGAGTATTGCGCGTGAAGACGGAGGGTAGAACGGCTGTCGAATTGGCGAGTGACCCTGCGTACATGTTCTGGCTTAAATACCGACGTGGGGGCCGTACTGCTTAACCCTGCGTTTATAGGCGAGGTTGCTGCATAACGCGCCTCGGGCGTAGTCGCCTTAATCGCAACAATAAACAATAACCCTGCGTTTAACACTGTTTTCCGGAATGATGCTGCTCGGACCGAGCACCTTCTACCACTACAAATTCCGCGATTGCTGCCTGTGTGAGGAACCCTTGCCGTATGCACCCTAGAGCTCATCCCCAGCAATAAACCTTCGGATCCGTGGCAGTGGCTCAAAACTACTTCATCCTTGTCATTGACCCAACTTATCATCATCGCGCAGCCCGTTGAACTCGATCCGAAAACAAGCATCGTTGGGTTTTGTCTTGACCTGCAGTCGTAACAGAATGTTTGCTTTAGCAGCGAGATGATCCGCGAGGACGCCAGTTTAAGGTCCTGTTGCTCTGGAGTCTCTGGCAGGTCAGCATAAGATGGACTGCAGGATGGAAGGAGCAGCAGCCCCCGCGAAAAGCTTTGCCTGCCATGTCAAGAATTTCATACAGGTCGATGTTAATCGCCGACACGAATTGTTGTCCTGAACGATGGTCCACCGGAAGGTCAGCTGAGCTAGAGAGCTGACTCAGCTCCTTGTGGAAGACCCAGTAGCTCACGGGAATCAAAAGTCACCACCGCGTGTGGTGCCACAATACGCACTGGATTCAACGTGGGCAATGAAGCAGCTTGACTTGTTCTCGTATTCGGATCCGCCGTGCACAGTTTGAACTCGGCGCTCTCCAAGTGATCGGAGACCGACACGCAAAGAATGAAACGAACTCCCGGAAATCTTGCCCACTGCTGAGTCTTCCAGTCGAGTGGCCCGGCAGTCCCCCATCCACGCAAATGTCCAACTTCTACGAGAGAGTACGAGCACTCAAAGTCTGGGACTCCTTGGGGCCATTCAGCTCCGTTGCTCGCTTCGGTCCGAAGCTGTTGCCAGCTTGACAGTATGGAAGTGTGGGGTAGCCAGGCAGAGTCGATTCCCCATAGGAGGCCAAATATTTTTCAGAGGCAGGCTATTTTCCCATGGCATACCAGTTAATCAACGTCTTTCTCCTTCTTCGCATGACAGTCTCCAGCTTCCGGACCAATTTCTGTGCTCTTGCCTAGCCTCCCGACCATGTAAATTCTGCCGTCGACCCACTCCATTTGCTTCCATCTGGACAGTTGGGAAAGTTGACTCTCGCACTCCGAGAACGTCTTCCATTCCTCCTTGCTAGCAATACAAACTGGCATAACACGCTCAAGGCTGCTGCGATCTCGTTTCTCGTTGGTGATCACAACTGCTATCAACGAGAAGGTGGAATCAGCTTTTGTGTCGCCATCTTTCGAGCACGGTTATCTCGATCAAGCTATACCTTAAGGTTGAAGTGGTACTGGATCTCTCTTCATTTCTCAATTCTCTCCAAGCAGCTCCAGCGCAAGCCGCCACCTCTTCTAACGCATGTCGTACGTGGCTTTCTGAGCGTCCTCCACCTGCTTCTAAGCCCCTCCTCTTCCCTCTCCCTAGAGGCGACCTCATCATCTCGGGCGACTGCGGCGGCACCAACACGCGGCTGTCGCTGTGGCTCATCCCCAAGGGCTCCGTCTCCTTCAAGGGCTCGGTGGCCCCGGGCGAGATCACGTTCGCCAAAAAGTACCACAACGAGAAGTACGGCAGCTTCTCGGAGGTCTGCCACCTGTTCATGAAGGAGGCCAAGCTGGTGGACAAGCTGCCCGTGGCCTGCGTCCTGGCCTGCGCCGGCCCCATCCTGAACAACACGGTCGAGTACGTGTATAGCAACATTTCTGTCTTTCAGGTCTTTCTGACCTGTTTCTTATTGGAAACGACGGATAGATTCACCAATATCAAACAAGGCTGGAAAATCGACGGCTACGGCCTGGAAAAGGAGCTGGGGATCGCGACCGTGAAGCTCATCAATGACTTTGCCGCCATGGGCTATGGACTGCTCACTCTCAAGCCTCACGAGTACATTGTGCTCAACGAGGCGGAGCGAGAAGAGGGGCTTCCTATCGCCACCATCGGCGCTGGCACTGGGTTGGGCGAGTGCTATCTGACTGCCGATAAAGACGGTCAGTACTCGTGCTTCGCCTGCGAGGGCGGCCACACGGACTTTGCTCCTGCCGACGAGATCGAAATCGAGCTGTACAATGCCATTAAAGAGGAACTGGGCTGCCACCGCCGCTTCTCGGTCGAGAGAATCGTGAGTGGCCCGGGACTAGCCACGATCTACAAGTTCTTGGCCAACAAGTTCCCTAAAAGGTGGACAAGGCAGTCCACGACGCCTTTTGGCCAAGTCCTTGCAGGGCAAAATCGTTGGCGACAATGCCAAGACGGATGAGCTCTGCAACCAGGCCATGGAGATCTTCGTCGAGTGAGTTTTTTATTTGATTTCTTCTTGTAGCGATAGGAGTTTTGTTTACTATCGTCGTGTTAGTGCCTATGGTCGTGAAGCGGGTTGCGCTATGCTGAAGTATCTGCCTCGTGGAGGGTTCTACATCACTGGCGGACTAGCTCCCAAGAACCTGGACTACTTTACCCAGAAGGACATCTTCCTCAAGGCGTGCTTCAACAAGGGAAGAGTGAGTCCGGCGTTGAAGGCGATCCCCATCTATCTGGTACTGACGGAGGATCTGGGCGAACGAGGCGCACACTACTACGCGTACCAGCTGCTGCAGACCTACAACCAAGGTCTGCTGGGCGAGGTGCTGGCTCGCGAGCACGTGCAGGAGAAGTTCGCCACGACCCACCACTTTGCACTGTACTCGACCCTCGTTGCGGTTGGTGTCGTCTTGGGTCTTGCCGTTGGAGGACCGCGCAAGTAAGCCCACTTGACGGTGTTTCCGTCGCGTCATGGGTTCTGTGCGAACGCAAACGATGAAATGAAGAGGGAATTTACGTCACCGATGGTTTTGGTTGCTCGCTCGGCGGATCAGCCTCATAACTAGACAAGTCAAAATTGTGTTCACCAGGGGCTGGGCGACGGGAAGTTGGAGACCGCAACTTGCTTTCGAAGGGTGTTTGGCCTTCTTCGGACAATCGACTCCGCCCGGTTACCCCATACTGACACGGCGATGGCCTACACTTTTGCGGTGATTCTAGCGGTCTGCTTGGTGCTGATGAACTAGGGCGGCAAGTGTGATGCTCGTGTACGCAAGGCCCGGCCCGGAGCCCGCGCTTTGTTTGCTCACGAACGCGACGTCACTTTAGCAGTTCTCACTTCACCTTTGCCGTCCACCACTTGAGTTCAACAACCAAGTTCCGACTATCAAGAAGAGCAGCCATGCGTCGTGGTTGGCCTCTGTTGCTGACTGTGATGACTTTCTTCGCCGTCGCCTCTGCGCTTTCAACTGCTACGGAGAACAAGCTAATCGAGGTTGTCATCACCGGAAAGCGGTCTCTGCGCGTCCAAGCAACAGACACCGCCACCGAGGACACTGAAGAAAGAGGAGCCCTCAATAAACCTGCACTGAGACTAACCTTCACACCTTGGTCGACGAAGATATATCCGATCAACGTGCTGGACAAGTTGGTGGCTAGCAAGGTGTCTCTCACTGACGATACCATGTGCGCATGACTCAAGTACGTGCTCAAATACCGAGCGGTCAAAGGTGAACACAACGACATCGCTTCCAACTCCTTCATTTTCTCTACGTTTACCGACAAGTTCCCGAAGAACGCATCGCGTTGCTTCTGGTGTCAATGGCCAAGCGGCCCGAACTCGAGGGTCTCTCGAAACAGCTTCAGCCGGGGCTGCTGCGCCTTTGCGTGATCGTCAAGTGTCCCCGGATTATTTGAAATTGGTATTGCGCGTGAAGACGGAGGGTAGAACAGTTGCTAAGGCTCTGGGTGACCCTGCCTACATCAGGGATGGTAAGCTTTCTTTATTCAATCTTCTTTACTGTCTTATAATGGATAAGAAGATAGATCTGAATGGCAAGAATTCTTCTTTGGTTCTTAAAATAGTTGTTTCTGTTGTGCTAGGTTTCGAAGCCAGTGTTCTCATCTACCTTCCTCGGCGGCTGTGCTTGATTCAACTCGCAAAACGTTCCAGAGCAGCTATATCAGATCACTTTTCAACTCGACCTCCAGCCAGCACAGCACCACCGCTACCCGCCCACCCACCTCCCGGTTCGATGTCCACTGTAGCTGACAGCCCGAACAAGTACCCTCCTGCGATGGTGCCAACACAGCCGCAGGGAAGCGTAAAAGAGGCAAACCGGTCCATACATGTTGGGCACACCTATCGGACGAACCGAACATCCACCAACTTTCCAAGCCAAACAACGTGACGTGCAAGCACTGCAAGGAAAATGTTCGCCACCACCACAAAACGCTCTCTGTGATCGGCCATCTACGAAAATGCCGGCTTTTCACAAATCTGATGAAGAACTTGAAGACGCATGAGCGTCCGGAGTGGTTCACAAAAACAGAAAACGACCACACTCACCGCTGCCTTCTTCACACCAGCATCGACCACAACAAAGCCAAAGCTGCAGAAGAAGATAGACCAGTTTGGCCTGCCCAAACTATCGAAGAAACAGTTAGGGATCGTTCACCAGCGCCTCGCCATGCATTATTACACAACGGGGACTGCGTTTTCTCGCATCGAAAACAAGTATCTTCTACAAGCATTTGAATTGTGCCGCCCCGGAATCAAACTACCCAGCAGACATGACTTAAGTGGTCCACTTCTTGATCTTTGCTACGATCAGGTAAAGCGCGTCGTCGACGGGACTTTTAAGTCGAACAACCAGCCCGTGTGCATCACTTCCGATGGGTGGTCGAATGTACTCAACGATCCAATCGTAAACTACATGGCTACCACTGAAGATCTCTCACTGTTCATCGAATCGGTAGCGACGGGTGACGTACGGCATGATGCTGAATGGATTGCTAGCGATTTAACCCGTGTGATACAAAGTATTGGCCCATTCGTGTGCGGAGCTATCACAGACAATACTCGTGCCAACAAAATGCATGGCACCAGCTTCAGAAGGAGTTTCCATCGCTGTTTTTCATGGATGTGCTTCGCATGGACTTCATCTACTGGTAAAGGACATTTTTGGCGCCAAAAGACTCGCGTCGATGACTCTGGCAAAAACAGTACCCTGCTGAGTATCCGTTTGAGTACTTGCTTCAATTCACTGCTCAATGCAGGAGATTGTAAAGTTTTTCACTTCGCATCACGTACCCAAAGCAAATCTCGAGCAAGCGCAAGATGTCGCTGGGAAACGTCGACTCCAACTCCCGGCTCCAACGCGCTGGGGAAGTTTACAAAACTGCCTCAAGTCTGTCAATGATTCTGATAGCATCTTGACTGGAATTGTTGGTGAGCGCGGTTTTGTGTGTGAAAGTGAAAGAAGAAGAAGTTGCGTGAAAAGATCAAGGGCTACTTGACCGACGCAAATTTCGTAGCCAACATGACGAAGTCTCTTGCATTGTTGAAACCTATTGACGAATACATCACGGCGTTTCAGAGCGATGCTGTGCCGGTGTCGGAAGTGTATCAAGCGTTCCAGAAGCTGCCAAGTCGATTCAGACAAATTTCTACTCTCTCAGGCGTTGAATTACAGTTCCTCGACGAGATTGTATCTACGCGCTACAAACTTATCGAGGGTGTCGCCCACAGTATCGGCAACATCCTGGATCCACGATTTCTTGGAGACGGCATGGATCGCTTGACAAGACAAAACACCGAAACGCTTTTGCGCAAGTTCCCTGATTATAATGGAGAGACTAGCGTCGAACGTCAAGAAAAACTACTTTGTCAGTACAGCGCGTTTCGGATTGAAGCCTTAAAACAGCGGAGGCTGAACGACGTTGATTTCACTGTACTCGGACAGAAGGGTGAGGGTGACAAGGTGAAAAGAGTATTCTGAAGTACTGGCAGTCCGACTGCACCGATTGGCCTGAGCTACAAGACATTGCAGTGCGTGTTTTCTCTATGGCAGCATCCAGCGCTGCCTCTGAGCGAAACTTTTCCACCTTTGGCTTCGTCCACTCGAAGTTAAGGAATCGCCTGTCGCCCGAAAGAGTGAGAAAACTTGTTTTCATCAAGACCAACGAGCAGCAACTTCGAGGTAAGCTCGGGTTTAATGATGAAACGGTGCTGTTAAACGAAGAAGACGGTATGGATGAAGATATCGGCATCGATATCATTGATATCTACGACACGGACGACGATGGCAGCGACGCGAGCAACGTCGATGATGGAGTATGAAGCGAGGTGAACAACGTCGACGACGGAGAATGAAGCGACTAAATTACCCCAAGCCCGGTGTGCGCAGTGAAAACGATGCCTGCTAGAGCTGAGCACCAAGGTAATGATAGATACATATGCTTGTTGAATAAGACATCTTCTTCTTTTTCTTCTTTACTATCTTATATTCATAAGAAGATTTACGTTTTTGCCGAGGCTTTCTTATAACATCCCTGGCCTACATGCTGTGGCTTAAATACCGACGTGGAAGTTAGACGTAGACTGCTTAGCCCTGCGTTTAACACAGTTTCCTGAATTGTACGGCTCGGGCCGAGCATCCTCTGCTACTACAAATTCCGCAATAGCTACCTTTGCCATACAGGCATCGGACAATATCCATTGTATATGGATTGTTGCCGAGACGCTCGACACAATCAATATTGGAACAATGTCAATTTCCTGGGAAAACAATTGCAATGCATCGATCTAATCGTGTATCTTCTCGTTGAAGTGTCTGTGAGGCCTCGTTCGACGAGTTGGCAGAGGCATACATAACCACGTCTGCGGTCTCGAGGTACGAGGAAGTGGGAGAGCACGAGCGAGGTTTTTGCTGGACGACGGCGCGCTCCAGCTCACACTTTTGAACGCACACGACAGCCCCGCATCGAACCCTCCGCTAACCACGCTACTATCGCAGCAGTCTCGTCTCGAATCACTCCGCGCAAGCCTGTTCCACCAACGATGGCGATCAGCTCGGCGTTTGCTCTCCAAGCCTCCAGAAGAAACCAGCACTATCCATCGGCTTTTGCTCTCCACAGGAGAGGAATCGATTAATCTGGTAGCGCTTGTGTCTCCGCAGAGCCCAGCACCAAGCGCAAACATAGAAAATCTGAATCGACCCGCCCAGGCACTTCAAAGAAGAAGCGCACCAAAGCCTCTAGTGTTCGTTCACCAAACCTGCAAGTCCGAGTGGTGTACGGCGAAACGAGGCAGCAGTCGCGCCTACCATCAGACGCCGCAGATCACCCGGGAAGTCAAAGCAGCTATCGAAGAGAGATCCAAGTCTAGAGAGGAAGACCGCTCAAGGTACATCGATTTGGCTTGGCTTCCAGCTACCTCCGTCGAGGTGGAACGGCTGTTCTCAGCAGTGAAGTGCATGCTTGGTCCAACCAAGCAGCTTGGATATATGCGGAAGCGAATGAGTGCGGAGACGCTCGAGTCAATCCTCTACTTGAGGCTTAACTGGGATCTTGTTACGAACGAAATCATTTCGAAGGCAGTGCGGAAGCTAGTGAAGATAGTGAAACAGAGACGGAAGAGCACGACAGCTACGAGTAGAAGTTGCTAGTTGCCCTCACGATTCTGACAATATTGGTCGAGGTCGCCACAATCAATATTGTCGAGAACAATTTTTACAATGCCAATGTTTTTTTTCCGATCCCTGTTTGCCATACGCATCCTAGATTTCCTCCCTTTTTCTTGTATTCTAAGTGGCTTCCTCGGCTCTGTCCATGGTGTGCGTATTAGTTCATGCATAGCGAGTAACGACGCGATCCACTGACGGGTCTCAAGGCGGTACCTGCCACGCTTAGCAAGTTTGCAGTTCCACAAACTTATTATGCTGAAAGCTACCTGGTGACGGGACGGCGCTATCGTCGATTGGCCCATGTCGCGGCGAGTGCGGTGCCTCTAGTCCTCCATTCCGTCACGCATCGACAGCAGCGGATGGTTTGCGCTGCTGATTCCGCGCACACGGAGACTCATTCGGTTCAGATCCGTGACCGTTAAGATCTACACAGGGACAAAGTGAGTGTGCGGGTTCATCGAACCAGAGCAAAAGCAGGCAAATGGGACCTCTCCTCGAGAGCCAGGATTCCACTTTCAAGGCACCTCCAATCAAAGTCTTGAGTTCCCTTGAGTTAAGGTCCCAGCTACAGTCCAACGTTTACGCTGACAGCGCAGAAAGCCAAGACCAAGACTCGTACCTAGTCTATCATCAGTCTTAACAGGCTCACGAAGCTTTGCCTGAACATTTTGTCGCAACCACCTCTGCACTTTCAACTGCTCCCGAACGCTATCAAGTCGAGACCGTCGCCATTGGAAAGCGGTCTCTGCGTGTCCAAGCAAAAGCCACCGCCACCGATGACTCTGAAGAAAGAGGGGTCCTCGCTACAGCTGCTTTGAGACTGAAACTCAAACCTTAGTCGAGCACGGCATATCCATCCAGAATGCTGGACAAGTTGGTGCCTGACGGGTGCATCCCGATGACAAGACTATGTTCGAGTGGTTGATGTACGCGCTCAAGTATCGAAAGGCCATAGGTGAAGACGATCACTTGGCTTCCACCACCTCGATCTTCGTTAAGTTGACTGCGAAATTATCCGACGACAACATCGCGTCCATTTCAGTATTCATATCGCCTCGGACCACCATCACCTTGAAGCACAGATTTCCATAGTGCATAGAAATCTCGACCGTTGGATGTACATTTTTGCTGCACGTTGCATGAAGACAACAATCTCATCCGTCTCGTTGCTTGCTGTCTTTTAGATAATGATTGTACCATTTCTAATTCCGTGATGGTGGAACGCAAGCGACGACGGCCGTCGTATCTGGTGCGCCAGGACGAAGTGGACAAGCTCAAGACACAGGTGCCAGCGCTAGAGAAGGAGCTCGCGACGCTGCAGAAGCGCCCTCGCAGCGCTCGTGCCCAAATCCTGGACGTCGTGGGCGCCAACGCCGCACTCCGAGAACTCCTGCACGGACAACAGCTGGCTGTGGCTGGCGCCCAGTCCATGATGGCGGGGCTTCAGGTCATTTCTAACGTTGCTATCAGCATTTCTAACCGAATATGAACTGGGAAGACATTTGCTGTTAGGGAGTGCAAGCAAGCCCGTTGTGCAGACATATCCACCTGCCTAAGGAGTGGTGGGAGCGGAGACAGGTTCTGCTGGGTCTCAAGCACGACATGATCACTCGAGGCTGTCAGTATGTCGTGGCTCGCAGCCAACATTTAGATCTGATGAAGGGGGATGCGGTGGACGGCGATATCAACACGTCCATTTGGAACTATCGTCTTCTGTTGACAGATAGCAACGAGATCACATCGGAACTGTGAGTGAACAGGATTCTGACGGTGCAACTACTATTGGTGGCGCTGATAACGACGAGGACGACGAAGAACTCGTCGTTGTCATGCAGCGTGTTGCGTTCATGAAGATGCACCGACCCGAGTTCGAGGTATCGAGAAACGCGATGCGCTCATTGAAAGAAGGCATTGCGAGCTGGGGCGAAGTTGAGGTGCAGTCGATTCGAGGAGCTGTCAACGCTTGAGTTTTTAAGGGTCCAGTTCGTGGTTGAGCATCGTTGCGTAGTGTTTCGAGCACGAAGCAACGCGTATGAGGCTGAGCGGCGCTGCTGCCACGCTGCGTTGCGTTTGTAGGTACTACTGCACACTTTAGACGGGGATGGCAGTCGAAGGAAGGTGGGTATGCAGAGAGTGATATACGTGGTCACTGGCGAGCGCGGCGTGCGCATTGCATTGGACCGGGATGTTCGGTCCCGCAACCCCGCCCTGGCTTGGATTACATCCACAGCGTCCAGGTTCTCTTACTCATCCATTACAGTTCCTAAGAACTGTTTGATGACGAACTGCGGGTAGTTATAGCAAGCATCACTTTCTTCTAGAGCAGGTCACTTGAGCTTGCCTCCAGCTCTCATCTCGCAGCCAAGAACCAAGCGCCAAGAAGAACCGCCATGCGTCGTTGTCTGACCCTGTTGCTGACTGTGGTGACTTTCGTCGCAGTCTCCCCTGTAGTTTCAACGGCAACGGAGATCAAGCCAGTCATGGCCGTCATCACCGGAAAGCGGTCTCTGCGCGTCCAAGCAACAGCCACCGCCACCGACACCAGTGAAGAAAGAGGAGTCATCAATAATGCTGCTTTGAGACTAAAACTCACACCTTGGTCGACGAAGACATACCCAACCACGGTGCTGGAGAAAGTGGTGGCTAAGAAGGTGCCTCTCACCGACGATACCATGTTTGCTTGGCTAAAGTACGTGCTCAAATTCCGAGCAGCCAAAGGTGAAAACAACTTGTACGCTTCCAACGCCGTCATCTTCTCTACGTTGGTCCAGAAGTTCCCCGAAGAACGCATCGCGTTGCTTCTGGTGTCAATGGCCAAGCGGCCCGAACTCGAGGTCTCTCGAAACAGCTTCAGCCGGGGCTGCTGCGCCTTTGCGTGATCGTCAAGTGTCCCCGGATTATTTGAAATTGGTATTGCGCGTGAAGACGGAGGGTAGAACAGTTGCTGAGGCTCTGGGTGACCCTGCCTACATGTTGTGGCTTAAATACCGACGTGGAAGTTAGACGTAGACTGCTTAGCCCTGCGTTTAACACAGTTTCCTGAATTGTACGGCTCGGGCCGAGCATCCTCTGCTACTACAAATTCCGCAATAGCTACCTTTGCCATACGCATCCTAGATTTCCTCCCTTTTTCTTGTATTCTAAGTGGCTTCCTCGGCTCTGTCCATGGTGTGCGTATTAGTTCATGCATAGCGAGTAACGACGCGATCCACTGACGGGTCTCAAGGCGGTACCTGCCACGCTTAGCAAGTTTGCAGTTCCACAAACTTATTATGCTGAAAGCTACCTGGTGACGGGACAGCGCTATCGTCGATTGGCCCATGTCGCGGCGAGTGCGGTGCCTCTAGTCCTCCATTCCGTCACGCATCGACAGCAGCGGATGGTTTGCGCTGCTGATTCCGCGCACACGGAGACTCATTCGGTTCAGATCCGTGACCGTTAAGATCTACACAGGGACAAAGTGAGTGTGCGGGTTCATCGAACCAGAGCAAAAAGCAGGCAAATGGGACCTCTCCTCGAGAGCCAGGATTCCACTTTCAAGGCACCTCCAATCAAAGTCTTGAGTTCCCTTGAGTTAAGGTCCCAGCTACAGTCCAACGTTTACGCTGACAGCGCAGAAAGCCAAGACCAAGACTCGTACCTAGTCTATCATCAGTCTTAACAGGCTCACGAAGCTTTGCCTGAACATTTTGTCGCAACCACCTCTGCACTTTCAACTGCTCCCGAACGCTATCAAGTCGAGACCGTCGCCATTGGAAAGCGGTCTCTGCGTGTCAAGCAAAAGCCACCGCCACCGATGACTCTGAAGAAAGAGGGTCCTCGCTACAGCTGCTTTGAGACTGAAACTCAAACCTTAGTCGAGCACGGCATATCCATCCAGAATGCTGGACAAGTTGGTGCCTGACGGGGTGCATCCCGATAACAAGACTATGTTCGAGTGGTTGATGTACGCGCTCAAGTATCGAAAGGCCATAGGTGAAGACGATCACTTGGCTTCCACCACCTCGATCTTCGTTAAGTTGACTGCGAAATTATCCGACGACAACATCGCGTCCATTTCAGTTTTCATATCGCCTCGGACCACCATCACCTTGAAGCACAGATTTCCATAGTGCATAGAAATCTCGACCGTTGGATGTACATTTTTGCTGCACGTTGCATGAAGACAACAATCTCATCCGTCTCGTTGCTTGCTGTCTTTTAGATAATGATTGTACCATTTCTAATTCCGTGATGGTGGAACGCAAGCGACGACGGCCGTCGTATCTGGTGCGCCAGGACGAAGTGGACAAGCTCAAGACACAGGTGCCAGCGCTAGAGAAGGAGCTCGCGACGCTGCAGAAGCGCCCTCGCAGCGCTCGTGCCCAAATCCTGGACGTCGTGGGCGCCAACGCCGCACTCCGAGAACTCCTCCACGGACAACAGCTGGCTGTGGCTGGCGCCCAGTCCATGATGGCGGGGCTTCAGGTCATTTCTAACGTTGCTATCAGCATTTCTAACCGAATATGAACTGGGAAGACATTTACTGTTAGGGAGTGCAAGCAAGCCCGTTGTGCAGACATATCCACCTGCCTAAGGAGTGGTGGGAGCGGAGACAGGTTCTGCTGGGTCTCAAGCACGACATGATCACTCGAGGCTGTCAGTATGTCGTGGCTCGCAGCCAACACTTAGATCTGATGAAGCCTCAGCTGATGGACCATCGCTACGAGGACTCGCAAGGTAACTTTTGCTGCGAGATTCGAGTTCTTCCACTTTACGGGGGTGCAGTCGCTCAAACAAGTCTTCGATGCCATCAAATACTTTATGCTGAACATGGAGATTACAATTTCGGAGGCGCTGGGCCACACCACTGTCCGCGAGGACTACGATACTGTTGATGGGGATGCGGTGGACGGCGATATCAACACGTCCGTTTGGAACTATCGTCTTCTGTCGACAGATAGCAACGAGATCACATCGGAAGTGAACAAGGTCACGTTGACCGAGTACTTCGACGAGTCGAAGCAGGTCGGTGGTCGACCGTGTGCGGTGGTGGTCACGGATAGCGTAGACGTCGACGATTTGTATCCGTACAACCCTCAGGAACGAGTGGGGAGGGATATTAGCTCTACGACGGTGCTTACGGAGATGAGACGCAAGAAGCAGAAGCGCACGATGTCGACTGTGAGCGAGCAGGGTTCTGACGGTGCAATTACTATTGACAACGCTGATAACGACGAGGACGACGAAGAACTCGTCGTTGTCATGCAGCGTGTTGCGTTCATGAAGATGCACCGACCCGAGTTCGAGGTATCGAGAAACGCGATGCGCTCATTGAAAGAAGGCATTGCGAGCTGGGGCGAAGTTGAGGTGCAGTCGATTCGAGGAGCCGTCAACGCTTAAATCCTAAGGCCCGAGTACGCGGCCGAGTACATCGTCAAGGACATACTTGAGCCCCATATCTTCTTCAAGCGAGTAATCCCTCGCAGCCAGGATCATGTTGACTCGCATGTCTGCCATCCTTTGCACTCCACATCGAAATTTACATTGCTATACCTTGCCATGGTGAACGATTCGAGCGATAGTACTGATGCTGGTAGCGCCCAGGCAAAAGCACGAAGAGGAAGCCGACTTACCTCGTGCGAAAAGAAGAGGCCCGAGCCTTGACGAGAGAATTGCAGACGCTACGCGATAAGCTGTCCTTGCTTGGAGGTGCAAATGAAGATGTCGAGAGCACGTTCAAACACGCCAAGACGGAGAACCAGTTGCTGAAGCACGCTGTGGAGAACCAGCAACTTGCCATGGCTTCGGTTGCCTCGATGCTAACGGAGCAGATACAAACGCCCAGAGACAACCCCATCTACACGCACGTTCACCTGCCGAAGCGCTCGAGTGCACGGCGAGCTGCTCTCATGGCCATGAAAGACGACAAACTGCAGAGAGCTTACCGCTATTTGGCGGCGCGAAGCTGCCATTTCGACTTAACGAAGCCACGTTCTTCGATGGACTGTATTGAGGAGTCGGACGGCACCTTCGCATGCCATTGCTTCGACGTGACGCAGTTCCAAGGCGCCCACTCACTGAAGCAAGTGTTCGACGCTTTGGTGTTTTACGTGTTCAATGTCGAGACCAACGTTTCGGAGAAGACGGGCGACGTCATCATCCGAGAGGACTATGACAATCTGAACGATGGCGCGCACATCTTGAACCATCGGATCACCTCCAACCACGAAAGTGGAGAGACCACGGAAGTAAACGCCGTCGCGTATGCCCAGTACTTTGAAGGCCCCAACGCATTGCAAGATCACCCGTGCGCAATACTCGCGACGGACAGCGTCGACGAAGATGATTTACACCCGTATGACCCGCAGCATCGCATTCGGAGAGACCTCACCGCAGCGGTTGTGCTGACATGGGAGCGGCAGCGTAGACCAACAGACAGCTCGAGATCAAGCAGCGTAGACGATGAACTGGTCGTGGTCATGCGCCGCGTAGCTTTCATCAAGGTCTACCGTCCGGAGTTTGACGTGCCGGGCGAAGTTTTGGCCGATTTGCACGAAGGCATCGCGAAGTGGCCGGCTGTCATGTTGCAGGCCGTCCGGGAAAGTTTATTGGGTAGGAGATGAAATTGTTTTGTCGCAAGCTTGATCATTGATGCCAGGGCACTGTGAGCCCACCGTGAGCATATCTACGTAAGAAAGAATGACTATCTTCCGACACAAACAGCATTGGAGTCTCCAGTATTGCATCGCGATTGCGGTTTCTTCTCCATGAGCCAATAGGAGAGATAAACGTTGCAAATTTCAAATTGATGACTCCGATTACAAACATTCGCGATTTTCTTTATAAACTGAGCTGCCCACACTTTCCAAAGCGCAATGGAGAGCCCCCAGCGTGCGCACACGCCCAGGAAGAAGCGCAAGCCCACGTATTTGGTGCGCAAACAGCAAGCCGACGAGCTCCGAGACGAGGTCGACGTGTTGCAATCGCAGCTGCAGTTTCTTCAAGCTAAAGCCAAGCAGGCTGCCATGACTCCTGACGACCACCGCCGTTTTTTAACCCAATCGCTGCGGACCAAGACTCTCCTGCAACAATTACTGCTAGAAAAGCAGTTGACAGTCGCAGCAGCGCAGTCCAAATTCCAGGACAATCCGACCACAAACCCTCTATACACGTTTATCCACCTGCCAAAGGCTTGGGGGCAACGACAGCAACTACTGTCAAGTCTAAAGGACGAGATGATCAGTCGAGCCTGCAATTACGCCATTGCGCGCTCGAACATTTAAATCTGCTGGCTAAATGCTGCTCCGAGCAGCGATTCGAAGACGACCAAGGAAGTTTAAATGTTCAACGCTTCGGAGACCAAGTTCTTCCTCACCAATGTCGAGATCACGACGTCCGAAGCTCTAGGGTTTATCACTGTGCGTGAGGACTTTGACGTGGAAGATGAGGAGTCTACCAGCAATTTCCGATTGATCTCCGGACGACCTGGTGGGTTTGTGACCGAGTCCAATAAGGTGCTCTACAACAGGTATTTCGAAGAACATGGTCTCTTCGGAGGACGACCGTGCGCTATTATGGCCACCGATAGTGTCGATGTGGATGAGCAGTACCCGTACGACCCTAAGAAGAAGGTTCGACTAGACGTTAGCGCTGCGATTGTGATCACAGAAGAACAACGAACGACCACGACTGGGAACGAGGAAGAACGGATTGTAGTCATTCAGAACATGTCGTTCATGAAGATCTGTCAGCCAGAGTTCTCAGTACCGGACCACGTGCTGCAGTCCATTGCAGACGGGTGTGCGAATTGGAGCAAGGTAATGGCGAAAGCAATAAGAGAATACGTGGATTCAAGATCGCTATAATCAAATACAATCAAGGACCGGACGACGAGGACCGACCCAGGAGACTATCCCTCATTCCCTGTAGCATGACTGCGGGCCACTTGGCGATGCCATCGTGCAAGTCGTTCAGCACCTCGCTCGGAACTTCAAACTGTGGCCGGTGGATCTTGATAAAGGTTACACGTCGCGAAACCACAACCAGTTCTTCGTTGTTATGGGATGAATTCGAGCTATCTTGCTGTTGTTTCTCCCGTTCTAGAGTCAGCAACACCGCAGCTGTGACGTCCCTCCGAATGCGATGCTGCGAGTTATACGGGTGCAAGTCGTCTGCATCAACACTGTCGGCAGCAAGTATCGCGCACGGATGGTCTCCAAATGCATTGGGGCCTCCAAAGTACTGGAAAAACACAGATATTGGCCTCAGTCGTCTCTCCGCTTTCATGGTTGGAAGTGATGCGGTGGTTCAAGATGTGAGCGCCATCGGTCAGATTGTCGTAGTCTTCGCGGACCACCACGTCTCCAGTCTTCTCGGCAATGTTGGTGTCCATGTTGAGCAGATAGTACACGAGAGCGTCCGCAACTTGCTTGAGCGAGTGGACGTCGCGGAACTGCGTCACGTCCAAGCAGTTGCACGTGAAGCTGCCGTCGGACTCTTCATAGCAGTCCATGGAGGACCGAGGCTTCCATAGATCAAAGTGGTGCGTACGTGCGGCTGTATAGCGGAAAGCTCTCTGCAGTTTGTCGTCCTTCATTGCCATGAGAGCTTGTCGCCGAGCTTCTGATTGCTTTGGTAGGTGGATGGGCGTGTAGATTGGATTGTCTCGAGATGTTTGGAGCCTCTCAGTGAACATCGCGACGACCGAAGCCATTGCAAGCTGCTGATCAGTCACTGCGTTGTTCAGGACCTGGTTCTCGGCCTTGGTCTGCTGGAGTTGGCGCTTGCTCTCTTCACTTAGACCCTTGAGATCCGCCAGCTCGTCGCGCAGCGTCTGCAGTTTTTCCTGCAAGGCCTGGAGCTCTTCTTTCCGTACAAGGTAGGTCGGCTTCCTCTTCTTCTTGCAATTCATCGGAGGGCTATCCGAAGTGGCGCTGTCGCTCGAGTCGCTCTTCATGGTGAAAGTGTGCGCTCTCGAAGGCAAATCTGCAAGTGGCAGCCGTTGTCAGGTGCAGCCACGGGAGTCAACATTGGTACAATCCACGTGATTACGCCGCTGAAAGCCACATCTTCAAGTGTCCACCTGCGACCACTTGTGAAACGGAATGGTGGACATTACCGCACAGACCAGAACGACCCGCCGAGACAGCTTGCTTTCCTTCGAGCTGCACTAGAACCAGATGTGATCGTTGAGACCGGGACCGGCGTGGACACTCTGCTCGAAGAATGGAGGAAGCTTTTGCTCTATCACAGCACCATAACAATTGACCTCAAAAGACTGGAGTGCGGTGAAGACGATAGTTTTGTGGCCACCATCGTCGGCACGTTTGGGATCTCGGAGGATACACTGCGTTATGCATTCCCACACCTTGTCAGACGAAAACAGACTAAGTAAGTGGTCGCTGCTAGGACATCACCTCGTGACACACGGCTCTATTTACTTCCAGTGGAACTCGGGGAGCCAGCTTGAGGTACGAAATGGACACTCTGACGGCACTGCTGCAAGTACTGGGCAAATCTGGAGGGTGTCGCTTGAGCTCTCAACAACGCGAACGTCACTGCCGAGCACAAATTCATCGAGAAATAAAACTGTGTGGAGATTGACCACTATTCGCCCTTTGAAATGGTGCAAGCTCTAGTTGTCGGCACCCTCGTTCTTCTACAACATGCCTACAAGAGACACTCCAACCATTTGAAAGGCTTCTTAGCATCGCTGAACCACCCGTCAGTTGTCAAGAATGCCGTGTCGGCGTGATTCAGCCTTGGTTTGTAGAATCGATCGGTGTAGCTGGTCCCGAACTGTGAGGCATCCAACCCTTTAGCGCAGCTCTGGAACTCCACGAGGCCATCGTTCTCACTCGACTTGTGCGGAAGGTACATCCCGGATAGGACAAACAGAGCATGATACACGGACATGACACCGTCGTAGTCGTTGCTACACATCGCCGCAGTAACATTGCCACTGTAGGCCTCCTGAGCAGCTACGTACGCTGTGTTTAGCTCAGTCGACGAGTACTTCTCGCCTTCGTACAGAAAAGACTGACGAGATTGAGAAAGTGGGCATTGTCCGATCAATCCGGCGATTTCTGCCGTGACGGCACCGTGTTCGTCGTTGCAGAAATCTTGACCATAGTCCGAAACCATAGTGCCTTTCATGGGCGAACTTATCGCCACCCACGACGTGCCTTTGCCAAAGCTGCATTTGCCTGTTGCGAGCGCGCCGGCCATTACCGTTCCGCCCATTGAATCCGTCACAATGATCGTGTCGTCGATGATACCCAACGCTTCATCACTCGATTCACTCAACGACAGTGAGTAATCACAAAACTTTTGCTGCAGGGTGCCGTCGTTCCAAGCGTACGCCATCATGTTGATGTGGGCATACTTGACGGTCGAGCAGCATGGAGCGTGGTCATTTATGGACCCCATTCTTGATACAGGCTCGTCTTGTAGCTTCTTCTTCCCTTTCGTAACCCCGCTGCCGTGGAAGACGATACACGGTCGGGGTGTCGACTTGCACTCGCACGATGAAGCTTCCATCGCCAAGTGCTCAGAAGCCTTGAGGTTGCGAGACGTACCACTGGGAATGACACCTCCAGTCAGCAACGCTAGCGCAGTCGGGGTTAGTGGTGTGGGTTTGGCTTTCGCTGAGCATGACGCAGATTTATTCCTCAGTTGTGACTCCGATAGTCCGATCGGGGTGTCCACGTAGGTCACCTCGATGGTCATATCGCTGCTGAAAGCAGTGAAACCGGACGTTCCAGATGCACACAGCGCAAAGTTCGATTCACTGACCGTCGTCTGGAACAGGTCGCCACTGGAGCAATCCACAGCCTCTCCACCGATCGACGCACTTGGGATCGGAGTCATGTCGTTCAAAGCAGGCAGAATCGCGTCAAACAGGAGCGTCGATGACAGACATTGCACATTTGGTTTCTCGTCGTTGTTGGTGGCGGGGCTCTTGAGTAAGTAGAATGCACCGTTCACCAGCACGTAGATCAGCTCCTGGCCGTCCTCGATGAAGGTCGCGTAGCCGTTGTAGAGTATCTTCTTGCCGTGTCACGACCGGTTCAGCGAGGACATCGAAGTCGGTCTGGCCGTGGATCGCCATGGACTTGCGCTTGAGTGTGACATGGAGTTTGACCGACGGTGCCGCAGCGAGCGAGGTTCGTAGAGTTGTCGATGTAGAGGTTGACACTGCTTGAATCATTAGAGCGACGATGAAGGCGACCACACATCCCAGCGGAATTCTCATGACGCAAAACTGTCGACAACGGGAGGGATATTGGAGACTGCGAGTCCAAAGAAATGTTTTACGAATCCACGCAGTCGATCGCATCGGCCGCCGATGAATCATCAATGATCAAGACTGTACATACACAAATCGGAGAATACGGTGCCAGAGGGTCTTTGGTGCAGGATGAGATCGATCGAGTCCTAGCAGTAACTTGCCGTATCATGTCGACTTGGCCACAAACAGCGACCACGACTAAACGATTGATTGAATTCGCGATCTGCCAGACTTGATGTGTGAGCAGTGCCAAGGACTAGTCAAGAAAACACCATCCCCGGCCACAAGAACTTCCCACACACCCAGACTGCAACTTGAATATGAGCGGCTAGTAACACTGTGCGTCGTAGCGCCCAGCTTTCGACGCGCCCAGAAGAACAATCAGAAAACCAGGAAACAAGTTAAGCCTCAACTTTCGACGCGTCGATCATCCCAACAACTGTGATGATATCCGCGCCCTCCAACTTACTTGGACGTCATCCTGATGACGGTGCGTGCATGTGACGCAACTTTCCCGCAAGATTTCTTACATGATTCAATTGCCTATCCCTTCGTAAATTGCAATCGTGCACAGCACCACGTACTCATCAACAACAATGATCGGCAGCGACAAATGAGATCGCTTTAAAGCACGGAATCACTCCCGTCTTTGGTGTCAAGGGATCTCGTCGTGTGTTTGCGATTTGCTCACTCATCCTGAGTCCGACATGAGCAGTTTCCGTTTCCATCACGCCAAGACACCAACTCTGCTTCCGCCCAACCACCTCGTTACGTGGATTTACTTTTGACGCAACAACCAGCCGGACAGATGTTGGTTTTTCCTTCAGGAGCTGGCCGTGTTGGTTGACTCTGTTCTCGCATCGTAATCAGGTTGACGTCCAACATGGTGGGGCCTTTTCCGACGCTGCGCTCGGACGACGTGCGTGTTTTTGCAGGCTGCAGTTCCCAATGCTGTGCCAGCTGAATTTCTCGTCCGTTGCCATTCAACTTCCCGCCTCATGATAACAGCTCTCCATTCCAATATTTGCTTAGTCTGTCGTGACATGATGGCAATATTCCTACACCTGGTCGGAATTTTACTCGCGATGACGACGCTTGCTATGGACGCAGCACACGTTCAGAGGCGGGAATCTTACGGCTCGAGTCTATGAGCAAAAGAAGAGCCCAAGACTCTCGAAGACTGGAAGCTGCTATCAAATTCTCCGACATCTTCGATTCCACGTCGTGTTCCTGCAAGTCGACTCCGCGTCCATGTATCTTTATCCACGGCTTAGGTGTGAAGTATGAAGAGCCTGAAAACGTCGCCTCGATGCCCAAGTATTGGGGAAACATCACCGGCCACACGCCGTGCTGTTCATCCATCCAGTACGCCGTCCTCGACACTTTCAACAACACTTGGTACGACCCGACACAACAGCAAAAGGTTTGTGATCGAGCTCTGGCCGTGAGCGACACCAGTACCAACTCGACCATTTCCGACACGATCATCGTCACTCATTCCATGGGCGGCTTGATGATGGCCGGTGCGATTGCCAATGGGAGATGCAGTCTTGCCAATAGCACGTCGTGGGTGAGTATGGGAGCTCCGATGGCCGGCAGTATGGGCTCGGACTACTCGCAGAACGCGTGTGCCGACAAGGTCAACTTCATCGTCAAGAAGGTCATCAGCAGTGGCAGTACTGGAGGTTGTCCCGTTTCCACCGCCATGAAGTCGCTCGCCTACGAACACGAAAGCTACAGCTCCTCAGCGTTGGATAAAGCTTACAAGGCAGCTCAAGAAGTTTACACTGTCAGTGTTTCGGGCGCAATCTGCAGCACCGGGTACTGGGGCATCATGTCCAAACACCAACTCAAGATGTGGATCACAGCCACCTACGTCCCTCACAAGTCCCACAAAAACGACGGCATGGTGGAGTTCGAGAGCTGTCGGGCAGGAATCCCAGAGTCCAAGTTTGGGGACAACTACCGTGACGCTTTTACGCCTCCAAGGCGAACCACTACGACTTACAGTTTCGAGGCGGTGATTCGCTACTTAACGAAGCGAAAATGCCCGTGAAATGGCTCGAGTGCGTGCTTTAGGAACGGGGACTTCATTGATTAGCTTCTTGCCAAACATTTTACGCCTCAGAAAAAAAAAGCATTCTGGAATTTCTTTGGAGCACCAATCCACATTCAGCCTGAAGTTTAGGCGCTCTGCAGCATATGATTGCAAAGATAATTGGATCCAGTGAACAACGTTGGCGAGGACGGCAAAATCTCCACGCCTATCTGACATGGTATCGATTCGTGCCAATGGTAACATTGGGGAATTTGTTGTTGCTCCCACGCGATGTATTCATGGTTTGTCTTGGGGACTTGAGAGCTGGATGTCGTTTCGTCCACACGAGCGATCGAAGCCTGAAACTTTTTGCAGCTTTGCAGTGTTGTCACACTACTACCGCACGTTCGCAATGAAATGAGCGATGATAAAGCGTTGAAAAATGTGTGTTCACAGCAAAACGACAACGCCGGTTCGACGTAACCACTCGTCAGATACAGTATTTGTACCTGCAGCGACCTAGCTGCGTGGATGTACAGAGCAATATGCGGCTGGCGCGTTGTTGTGCCCCATATCCAGTAGATAATTTACCAGTGGTTGGAGGCCAGCTCGATCCGATTTAGCCCATTGGCGTCAGACTTTCCACCATTGTGCGGTGCATGGTTTCTCCCCATCGATCCATGTTGTCTCGCATCTCCTCCCAATTGTCGGTTGACACGGGGAAACTGGGTCGATGCAGTTGAGAGAAGACCCACCTTGTCAGTACCACGACACTCTCATCCTGCGTCTGGTTAGGTCCTAACTGACCTCCAATTGCTGGCACTTTGCGAGTGTACGACGTCAGCTCTAGAATGGCGTTGATA
Source organism: Phytophthora quininea (assembly GCA_011947345.1). Taxonomy (NCBI): domain Eukaryota; phylum Oomycota; class Peronosporomycetes; order Peronosporales; family Peronosporaceae; genus Phytophthora; species Phytophthora quininea. The sequence continues at coordinate 18,599 of JAAVTG010000980.1, read as the reverse complement.
TCTCTTCGAACACGTTCGTTTGGTCTGTACGGATGGCGGTCGTCCTCATTCACAAAGTCAGCAACGATCAGTCCTCTACCTCGTTCGTGTCCTGGCTCGCTATCCGCCTCGTAAAAGTGTGAGAACAACACCGTATTGGACTCCATAAGCAAGCCATTAATCGTCGTCGACACCAGTCGGTTCTGCGTCACCCCTTGACCAAACTGTCGTCGTCTTCGCGGATCGTAATGTGGCCGAGTTTCTCCGAGATACTAATCTCAATGTTGCAAAAGTATTCTACCAGCATATCAAACACCTGCTTGACACCCGACGCCATGGAATTGGATGGTCGTAAACCTCGTGGAGCAAAAGTCGCCGTTGGATAACTCGTAGCGATGGTCTTCACACATGGGCTTGCAAGGATCGATATTCGGCCGTCGCTGTCGTAAAAGTTAGTGGCATCGTCCAACTTCACAGGCTTCATGGCCAGTAAAGCCTCCTGTCGGGATCCTCTCTACTTAAATGAATGGGTCTTTGAAGAGGACTCCCAGACTCAATCGTCTGCAGCAAAGTATCGTTAGAAAAAATAGCTTACTAAACGAAAGAAAATACTTACGCAGAGTGCGTACTCCGACATGATGCCTTGAATGTTGGCGAACTCCAACTGGTGGTTTTGGACTGCTTCTCGCAGTACTTTACTGGCAATGACCCTCTCCTTGTCGTTCTGACCAGGTGTCCCGAAAGACGCCAGCGCTTGTCGCTTTAACTCGTCCATTCGAGATTTTAATCCACTTAACTCGGTCAACAGCTTCTGCTTCTCCTCCTATGACACAATAATTTAAGTAAAAATATGCAATTCACACTACCCCCCTTATTCCTACCTTGCGTAGAGTGTGTGTGGCCTTCCTGTACTTGCGCTTCGGTCTCTTCTCCTGCCTCCCTGCGGGCGGTGTCTCTTTGAGAGACAGTAGCGTGTGTGCAGATCCATGCTCGTGCTCCGTTAGCGCCCGTTTCAACGCTCGTGGACCCCGCAACAGCGACGAGTAGCAGCGGTCGCCGCGCATTTCCTGGACCATGTCGAATGGGCAATCCACTCATTTCTATTTCTAACTTATCATTTCTATTTCTATTTCTAATGTGTCATTCATGGTGCTCGATTCGCGTGAAGGAATTTCACTACGAGTAGATGCGAAAGAGGGATGCTGGGAAAGGTGATGTTGGAGCTCACACTCTCCGTTGCCGTCAAGAATGAATACGCAGTACCCGCTTCAAGCTCGGCGAAACAGCATGGGCGTTGGCCAGATCAACCAAGAAATTCGAGCGGCTTGGGCCCGTCGACACAAGTCAACCATCTTTGCCGTTTGCTCCGCCACCAGGGAGGAATGGCGAGCTTACCAAGCGAGCAACAATCAAGATCTCAGCTCGTCGCGCATGGAGTGGGACGCGGGGACAGTCTACGTCGTGGAGAGGGCGACCCAAGAACATGCTGTTGGAATGAACTCTTAAGACAGTGTATGAAACTCAATACAGTATATCCTTTTATCCTCTATGCTAATGCCCTACTCTAGACTCGTGCTCGGGGTCTGAGGCAAAGAATGAGTGAGCTCGTCTTCGGACTGCGTCCTCGACGGCTCGCCTCGCCTCTTATCGTCATCGCACTGGTTGGATGGCAGGGAGCTCGCTGCCTATCCGGATCACAGCTGTGATCTGGTCCCCTCGTACTTGATAATCCGAATATATATCACTTTGACGGGGTTTCCGTTTCATTTAGTCTTTTGGTCGCCCGGCAGTCAGGCGGTCGCCTGGCTGCCTTATCGGCCTAGTCTGACACTCCCACTAAGTACTAGGGGACAGCATTAGATCCCTGACACCTAGCTTCTCTCTTAGCTTTAGAAATTGTGTTGTTGGTAGTGCCTTTGTGAGAATGTCCGCCGTCATCTCGGTTGTCGAACAATACTCAATGTTGAGGCGGCCAAGCTCTACCAGATCTCTCATGAAGAGATATCGGATCTCAATATGCTTGTTGGCTTTATGGTTGCCCGGGTTTCTCACAATGCTGATGGCTGCGTTGCTATCGCACCACACTTGCACTGGTACCCTTTGGGAAAACCCATTTCTCCAAGGAGATGCCGCAGCCACTCACTTTCTTTGGCTCCTTCACTTAGTGCGATAAGCTCTGCTTCAGCAGTCGAGAGTGACACGCTTGCTTGTTTACTACTGCACCATGACACACTGGTTCCGGCCATTTTGATCACATACCCAGTTACGGATTTACGTTCTTTAGGTTGACACGCGAAGCTCGCGTCTGTGTACACTTCGTAAGTCACGTTACTCGCTTTCCCGTCGAGCAACAGACCGTACGTCGACGTTCCTTTCAAGTATTTGAGTACTCGCCTAGCAGCATCCCAGTGTGTGCGGTTGTAGCATGATAGAAACTTGCTTAGCTCTCTAACCGTGTTGGCAATGTCCGGTCTAGTTCCACGGACTAAATATTGGAGTGATCCAACGACTCCTCGGTAGTCAAACGGTTGTGCAGCAATTTGTTCTGCATTCATTTGGGTCTCTGGCTCTAGTGTGACACCAGGTATTTGCGGCGTTAGTACTGGCGCACTGTTACCCAGTTTATACTTTGTGAGTAGTTCTGCGATGTACTTCCGCTGCGAGATCATCATCACGCGTTGATTTCTGTTTCGGTGAACTTCCATCTTGAGGATGTAGTGGATATCACCAAGGTCCTTCATTTTGAACCTTCTCGACAGCTCAGCTTTCAGCTCGTTGATGAGTCTCATGTCTCGAGACATGACTGTGAGGTCGTCAACATACACCACAACAACCAGCCATTCATCTCCCACTTTTTGCACGTAGATACAAAACTCATTGTGACAACGGACAAAACCCATTGACATTAGGAAGGTATGAAGGACTCTAAACCAAATCCGTGGGGCTTGCTTTAGTCCATAAATGCTCTTTAGAAGTTCACAGACCAGATTCTCGTGGCCTCGCTTCACAAAACCGTGAGGTTGCCTCATGTAAATTTTCTGTTCTCCTCCATAGAACCATTTAAGAAAGCTGTATGGACATCCATCTGATGGATATGACAGTCTAATATCGTTCCGATCGCTAGTACAAGTCGTAAAGACTCAAACCGAGCCACAGGTGCGTATACCTCGTCGCAGTCAACCCCGAATTCTTGGTGATTACCTTGCGCAACAAGTCTGACTTTAAACCTCTCGGCACTTCCGTCGGCGTTGTATTTTACCACTAGCACCCAATGATATGGCAGTGCCTTTCGACCTGGTGGTAGGCGAACCAGCCTCCATGTTCCATTCTCTAAGAGAGAGTCATACTCGAGTTCAAGGGCATTATTCCATTGCTCACGATGTGGCCCATTCAACGCTTCCTTGATGGAGCGTGGTGTAGGTACTCGGTTCTGCAGGATCTCATGCGCGATGTTCTTGTCAATACTCGCTTGAAAGCACTGATAATCCTGATACCGCTTCGGTTTCTTAGTTTCTCGACGTGGTCGTGGCTCTCGAATATGGTTCCAGCACGTCTTCTCTTATGTATATCTCCCACTGCTTTGGTAGTTGCCATTGCAGGTGCTTGGTCTCCCACTGTTGTGGTAGTCTCACTCTCTGTTGCAGGTGTTTGGACTCCCACTGCTCCGGGTATCTCGCACGACGCAGATTGAGAAGTGAGCTCAGACTTTTCGTCTCCAAACGCTTTCTGTACAATGTTGTCCACGTTTGTAGTGTCAAACAGCACATCCCTAGATACAAGGTGCTTGTTGTTGTACACATCCCACAGGCGGTATCCTTTTGTATCGTCCGACATCCCAAGAAACCGACATTTTACTGCTCTTGCAGATAGTTTCTTGTCTTTGCGCAACGCGGCAGGGACATGAGCAAAGCATATCGATCCCCATATTGGCAGGTTGCCGACGTTTGGTGGTTTCCCATGCACCATTTCATATGGTGTCTTGTTTCCCAAGCGCCTCATAGGTGTGCGATTTTGCACGTAGGTCATATACATGAGAGCCTCTGGCCACCATCTGTGAGCCATATCCGCATCTTTCAATGCACAGCGTACTCGGTCAAGTTTGCTTTGGTGATCCCGCTCTGCTGCTCCGTTTTCTCCGGGACTGTAGACATTGGATGTCTGAAAGACAATCCCTTCCCTTTGCAGAAGGATTTAAACGCGGCATTCACAAACTCTGTACCGCCGTCTGATCGAATCCGGCGAATTGTGAACTTTCCTTCTCGCTCCAGCTGGAGCAGGAGCTCCTCTACTTTCTCGAACACTTCCGTTTTATGGCGAAGGACATATGTCCAACGCCACGACGTGTTGTCATCAATGATGCTCAGGAAGTAATTTATGGTACCCGAGCTTCCGTAGACCCCTAAAGTCCTCATGGTTCCGTTCGTGTCCATATGGATGGTGCTAATAGGTCTTTCATCTCTATCGCCCTTTGCATTCCTGTAGGACATTCTTTTTTTTCATCTCCGCACATGTTGCGCAGAAGAACGGTATATCTCTCAGCGTTGACGCCTTCATAGTGGGCAGACCAGCAGCAATGTTGCTACTTAGCATCGATATTAGTGCCTCCTTATTTAAGTGCCCAAGCTTTACATGCCATTCTTTCAGTGTTTTGGCTGACCTTTGCAATTCTGGTGTGTTCAGGAGTCGAACAGGTTCGGCTTTTACCGCATTACAGAGCATCTGCCTCTCATGCAATGTCTTACTTTGAATATAGTAGGCCCCATTTATTGCCTTTGCAACAAAGACTAGCTCGTTCTCATAAAATATGAATTTAAAGTCTCCATTTAGTGAGCCAAATATTTGGTACCCACTTCTTCTGAGCCAGAATTCGCTCAGAATATTCGAGGTAGCATGTGGTACCAACGCTATGTTTTCGAACAGAAACGGTCTAATGCCCTTTGGGCCCCGTAAATACAGTTTGATTGTACCAATGTGTGTATTTGAATGCTTGGAGCCCTGTGCAAACGTAAATGTGTACTGTGTGTTGGGCACCTTGTGCACGAATCGTGCTGCCTCGCTCGTTAAACCGTGGCCACATCCGGAGTCTAAAACCCAGTCACAACCAGTTAGATATGGCTCAACGCCCAACAGACACGGGAACATTCTACGCACCTTCTTCTCGAGGTTGTTCATCATGCCAGCAAACCGCTTCGTCGTCAGCGTCATCTCTTGCTTGCTGGTTGACGCTGGCTTTTCTTCCATGTCGACGTCACCATCAGATTGCTTCGCAGTGTCAGCCGTAGCAACCGCATTGACGACTGCGTCCATTGGCTCATCTCCGTCGTTCATAGACGTGTCCCACCCCGGAGTTCTTGGCAACTCCACATTGCTTGGTGGCGGGGTTGCAATTTCGACAGGCGATGCCGGGGACTTTTCTTGCACAGCCTTGCACGCTCCCACTGGTGCCTGCAGGCATTCTTCTAGCGGGATCTCGCGCCGCTGCTTGTTGCTGGCCTTGCCTTTCATGACAGGCGTCGGCTCGTGCGCAGTCGTGCGCTGTATCAGGTGTCCACGCGACCAAATGTCGCGACGAGCCATACCGGCCGCCCTGTCTTCCGCGCGCTTCGGACAGTCGATCTTTTGTGCGGCCCGACGACAAAATACTATAAACACACCAAGATGTAGCGTTGAGCACAGTAAAATCTTCATGCACACAGTGCAAGAGACAGTTGCTATGTCGCACTACAGATCCGGCCACCATCCCTACCCTCCCTTTTTGACGCCAGATCACATTTGCCGAGGGCGGGGACGGACGCTGCTGGAGCCCTAGGGCGATGGCGGTTGCTGCAGGTCTCTGCAGGAGCCCTAGGGCGTGCAGAGATTTCCCGTGATGAGGTGGACGTTGTGGAGGGTGCTTGAGTGCGCCTTGCTGCTAGTTGGACTCCTGCGCGCTGCTGCTGGCTGGGTTTGTGCGCGCTGCTGGCTGGGTTTGTGCGCGCTGCTGGCTGGATTCGCGCGCTGCTGCTGGATGGACTCGCGCGCGCTGGTGTTGGATGGATTCGCACGCGCTGCTGGTTGCTCGTGCGCGCTGCTGCTCGCGCTGGTGCTGGACGGCCTCGTGCGCGCTGCTGGTTGGGTTCGTGCGCGCAGGTGTTGGGTTGACTGGCGCGCGCTGCTGCGCGCTAGTGCGCACTGTTGGAAAGAATCGTGCTGCTGGGCTCAAACTAAAGGTCAGTTGAACTGCTGTCATTTTGATGGTACTTTGTGAACAGCAAATTGATCTATTCTACTGATAATGCAGGCCCATTTTATCGTGGCCTTCCTGCACCTTGACCAGACGCGCCACCACGTTTCCGCTTGTTGCTCCCTCGATAGACTAGCGTATCCCGACCAGCAGCGTCAACACCTCCAACTGTTCCAAGAGCGTAAAGCAAATGAACACAGGAAGCCATCTTCGACCACAGCCGACACGGACAGACGCGCGACTCGATGTCTACGGCCCAGCCGGTTGCGGGCATCCCTAGCAGCTCCATTCGCGCGGTTTCGCTTCCAAGCTTAGTGGAGACGGGCAGGTCTTCTCGAGAGCGATCGTGTACGTTAAACACGTGGATTGCTGGAGATGCTAGCACGTTAACGATGTGACTCGCAGCTTTCGAGTCCGAGCTGAGCAGGAACTCGATGGCGTTGCGTTCGGGCTTGTACTCCCGCAGCACGCCAGCTCGACCCATGGCATTAGCCCGCCTAACCATGCGGTCATCGACACCAGGCTCCAAAGCAAAGGCTCGAGCATGTACACTTTCACCGCGACACAGAACGAGGAGCTGATCAATGAGGGCCCCGACCTTCAGCTTGCGCCTGAGCGTGACGTCCCGCTTAATTGTGGCGTTGTACGTCTCGCAAGGGTTATTAGTGGTGGCGTAGCCGGCCAGAGTGTGATAGCATTGCCATCGCCACACACGATCATTCAACCACACCGTTCTGAAGTAGGTAACGAACCGGCGTAGCTGCGTGTATCCTTCCCATTTTTGAAGAACTTCTTCCTTGCGCTCTTGAAACTCCGAGTTACATCTGGAGAAGTGCATTTCGTGAAGGTCACGCATTACCATCGCTGCGATGCCGGTGTCGAAAGCCCGCGTCTTCTCGTAGATCTTCTTCGCCACATGGAAGTAGCACATCAGAAACTTATACGGGCTGCTATCTCCTCCAAAACGCATTCCATTGCGCGCTATCGGCATCTCCCATCGCGAAATGAACGCGAAGCGGCCTTCCAGTCACTTAAAACATCTTTGACAGCACTGACAGAACCTCAGCGTACTGAGGCTGCTGCTGCGATACAATGAAAATTGCAAGAAGATGAAACTTGCGCGCACGATCCGACATCCCAATTACTATAACCGGGTACCCAGTCTGAGTCAGCTTGTACGTGGCGTCCACGTGCAAGATGAAAGAAGCAGGATCGCGGTCAGCTTGACGGAGCAGCTTTTTCGTGGTGACTCCGACCACAAAAGGGTGAGTATCGCTCCCATTTCCAACAACCGGTCTGCCATCGCTATCCGTTCGCCACGTGAACGTGAATGCTGCATTGTCTTCTTCGAGGCCTGTGAAGCCCGTCTCGCGTAGCTTCAGGCGAATAGCGCCCATGCGGTCACTGCCACCCAGCGTTGTCGTAACATGGTGGTAAACAAAACGCTGGATAGCAGAGAGCGGTGGGGCTGTTTCCTCATTGAGGCCAAAGCGCTGGATTAGCGCTCTCCAAATGCGAGCAGGGCGTAGACCCTGCGCGGCCCAGTCGCGGGCGAGTTCCTTCATGGAAGGCGTTAAGCGAGGCCTGGCGAGCGGTTGCACGTGGGTGACGTGCGAGAAGAGCTCGTCCACGGCCACCACGTCGTGTTCCTGGCACGCACGGACGCGCCCACGCCACGGGCACGGTGTCGATGGTGCTGCCGCGGAGCACGCTTCGCACCTACAGCGTAGCAGCTGCGTCCTCATCGCGTGCGGAGCTGCATCAGCGCAGATATTACACTGGCCAACGTCACTCCATACAAGGGAGAATGCTTTGAACGCGTCCAGCAGCATGTCGGCGTCCGAGCGAGGCATGCTTGGGGTGAGTGGTCCAGGGAGCGGTCGAGGCATTGAGGAGGAACTAAGTGGCGAGGAGGGGGGAGGGGGGTGCGCGTGTACGGTAAATTGCCGAGTGAGCCAGCAGCAATTCAGCAGAACAGCACTAGATGTAATTGGATAAAATAAGGTTTTGTGAGGAACATGATTAAATAAAAATACGTTGTCGTGAGACCAGGTAATTAGTGGTTGTGGTGCAATGTATGTAGTGGCGGTCTCTCTTTGTACGTGGAGCAAGCGCATTTTACTGTGCTGTTGAATGTGTATTGTGCCCGTTGTTTTTTTGTCGTGAAAAGGACACGTCGTCCGGCCCGACGTTGTTCATGTCGTTGTGCGTACCGGCACAGTAGTGGCACTTCATGTAGCCGAGGTTGTAATGCATGTCTTGAACCGGCGGCTGAGCTGCCTTTTTTTACCAAGAACCGTCTTTTTCGGCCGGATGTGTCCTGTTTGCACGTGGTTGACCGCTGCTTGGTTGTCCAGAGCGCCAATCTGGGCTTTGCTCTTGTTCCCAAAGATGGCGCGAAGTTTATCACCCACCTTGTCAGGCGTGAACTCGCCCTTCTTGAACTCCACCGCTGATCCCCACAGATGGGCTGGCAGAATCGATAGGACCTTGACCAGCATCTCCTCTGTCGAGATTAGGTCCACTCCCAACGCATCTTGCGTGTTACGGTTGACCTGTCCACGTGCTACCTCCAGACGGTACATGAGGTTGTGGATCGATTTGAAGTCGGAAACCGCCACTTCGTCAAACTTGCGCATCAGTCCCACCACACCTGACGCAGTGTTGAGGCCGTAGCGTTGCTCAATCGCTCGCCAAATCATGTGGACAGACGCCTTCATGCGCTTCTCATCTCCCGTGAAATTTGCAGGGAGAGTTGCCATGAGCAGCTTCTTGATGTGTGACGCTTGCTCTTGCAAAAACGCCTCATGCAGCTTGTGCATCCTCTTCGCCTTGTCGCTTGCTCCTTTTTCGAGCGGCGGGACGGAGGGCTGACTCAGCAGCAGATCCTGATACTTGATCTTCGGCTCGTCTCGGTCTGCCAGCAGCTCTGCGACGCAACGTTCGTCGGTCATGGCTTGAAGGTGAACTAGCACCTTGTCCTTCCACGAGGCAAAATGGTAGGGATTGCCTTTGTACTTCAGCATCTTGATGCTCTCGTCCATGCTAGCTTTACCCATGTTACTTGAAATGTTGGAATGAACTCTTAAGACAGTGTATGTAACTCAATACAGTCTATTCCTTTTATCCTCTATGCTAATGCCCTACTCTAGACTCGTGCTCGTCTTTTGCTGCTTCCTCCATTCCTGGAAGGGCTCATGCAGCACGTGGTGGAGAGCTCGTCGCTCGTAGTAACGTGAGACCTGTGGTGCGGTCTTGCTAGAAGAGTGGAGGATTTTTCGCTCTGTCATAGCAGCTCAACGATTGACCTCCGAAGACTGGAATGCGGTGCAGTCTACAGTCTTTGTGGCCACCATCGTCGGCACGTTTGGGATACATTGCACTATGGCTTCCTTGCGAGTGTCCGTTGCTGAGAAGGTGCTTAGACAACACCTCGTGGCGCACAGCTCCATCTACTTCTAGTGAATTTCATCAGTATAAAGTATGAAATGGTTACACTGACGGTGCAATCGCGAACCTTACTGCACCAAGCATCTCATGCATTATTCAGTTCCCAACTCACAAGATATGGAGTCGTTGTTGTTTCCTAACACGGAGCGCTCGACCAAGCACGCCGCACTAGCAAGAATTGCTCACTGATGTCAAGTCCGCCCCCCACACGTGCTGGGGAATGGCGTTCAGCATTTTCTTTACCCAATACTCCTTCTTCTTGTCGTGCTCAGTGAGTAGTGACCTGAGCAATTGCAACGACATCTCATTGTTTAAATTTGGCACCATCGGCGAATCGACCAAAGCTTTTCGTAGATTTTTCAATCGTAAATATTCCTGCGGCGGTCAGCGAGCTCTTCTCGACGCCTGTAATGCCTCTCAAAGTGCCCACATCATCCTTGTCGCTTGCAACATCAAACATAATATCTTGGCGCTTAAAACGTTTGGCAAGTTCCTTCGAACTGATCATTATCTGTTCAGGGCACGTCTTCGCCATTTCCAACATACCCAGCCTCCCCAGAATGTGCAAAATGTCGTCTCCATTCAACGGATACGTCTCGGCCGCCGTAATTCCAAACAACAGCAACTTTGCCTTCCCTTTGAAGTAAAGAGAGTCGATCGACAAGACCGCCTCTTTATGGGCGCTGTGAATGGCATCGAACATGTCGTTTTCTTTATCCTTTGCCCCGTACGGCGCAGTGCCATCTTTCCCATCTTTCCACACAACCACTTCAGTCATCTTGGCCGAAGAACCATTCCGTACGAAAGAGGCGGTGACAATGGTCGTTTCTCGTTTCTCGCGTCGATAGCGATCGAAAAATACGCAAAGAACATGGACTTGCCGATGCCTAAGCCCGCCAACGCGCCAAGAACAGTTAGCTCAAGCACACCGGATAATAAATGGTTCACCTGCTAACCCACCTGGAGTCCCAGTGACCGTGACGATATCCTTCGGGGGCTCATCATCGCTAGAAGAGTAAAGCAAACCCATGATGTGCTCGTAATAATCCGAGTAGCATATGCGGGCGTAGAATCGTTCGGCCTTGTACGGGAACAGCATCGGCAGGCGTCGCTCAAATTTCATTGTTTGGTCTGGTCTCTCTGCAGTTGGGATCTCCTTATCATGCCTCGGCTTCTTCTCAGGCGGCTCATGCTTCTTCGTCTGCTTAGGCATAATTGTTCATCGGCACTCCGTTCCCATGAGTAAAATACCCTTTCTATTTCTAAAGGAGCCCGTCATCACCAAGAAACTGTTTACCAGCCCAGGGCAATGGACGAGTATCTCGCTCGGCTGGACGGCCAGCGCCCCGCCCGGCTCAGCGCAATGACTGGCGACGCCATGGAGCAACTGAGGTCTCTGCCTCGAGCGTCGTACTCTGCCAGCACGTCCTCGTCGCCGCTGTCGTCTGCGTCGTCCAACGGCAACGATGTGGACGTCGCTCGGCCGTGGGTGGCGCTGATGGAGCCCAAAGGCGCTGCAAGTACATGCACTACCAGTGAGAATAAGAAGAGAGATACAAGAGAGGAGAAGCGAGAGAAACCCAAAAGGAAGAGGAAGTACAGGAAGGCCACGCACACGATCCGCAAGGAGGAGAAGCAGAGGCTGCTGCTGGAGATGGACGAGCTGCAGGCCAAGATCAACGAGCTCAAGAGCAAGACCAGGACGCCGCTGGACGAGGAGAAGGAGCTGCTGCAGAAGCAGGTGGAGACGGCGAGGCTGCTGCGAGAAGGCGTGCAGAGAAGACAGCAGACTTTCAGCCAACTGTCGTCCATCATGTCCGAGTACACGCTCTGTGTACGTTGGTTGGGCTTGAGTTCATGAATAGTTGTGGTATCTGACGTTGTTTGCAATGGCTTTACAGACAATTCAGTCTGGAAGTCCGTTGGAAGACGCGATTTACCTCAAGATGGACGAGAAATCGCGTCGATATACACTAGAGAAACTCAAGCCGAGGAAAATGGAAAGGCTCAGCGCTTCATGAAGATGCGACGACCGAAACTGGACCCGTGCAATACCATGGCGGAAGAACGCCGCTACGAAGCTGAGAGCGGCGACTTTGCTCCACGCGCTTCACTGTCACGCAGTTCGAAGACGCAAAGTGTCAAGCAAGTGTTTGACCTCCTCGTCTTCTACTTCTGCAACATTGAGATCAGCGTCTCGGAGAAGATTGGCCACATCACGATCCGGGAAGACGATAGCGGCAACGACCAGGGTATTGTACAGAACCGACTGGTGTCGACGACCCACAAGCGCGTCAAGATGGAGTCCAACACCGTCATGTTCTCGCAGTACTACAACGGCGCCAAGAAGGATGGCGAGTGCGACAGCAGCTACGGACTGATCGTCGCTGACTTCGTCGACGACGACGAGCGCCATCCGTACCGTCCGGAAGAATGCGTCCGTCGAGATGTGAACGCTGTGCTGGAAATCCGAGAGTTCCTTCCGCAACGACCAAAGTCGATCGCTGGCGGACCGCCGACCCGCAAGCCGGTGGTCGTGTTGAGCCGCTGGGTGCAGAACCGGATGCATTACCCGAGATTCCCAGTGCCGACCGACGGATGGTACGAGCTGCGAGACAACATGGATCTGTGGGGACGAGCTCTGCATCGAAGCATCGCAGAGAACCTGCGACCACAACTTTAAAACCATTGAGGATTCACTGCAGTCCACGGTTGATAATATAGTTTACCGGTAGCTTGAATGGTAGTGCTCACATTCCTGAAGCATGGACATTGGAAGCACCAGCATCCGGTGAGTTGCAGAGACCGTGCACGGCCCACACAACGACTGGCCAAATACTCGATCGATGCAGCGGTTCCACGAGCTCTCGACCCGGCAGCTCGTTCGTGCGGACGGGGACGTCGTCGACGACGTCATCTACGAATTCGTCGCCTGTGAGCGACACCTCGACGCCGTCTCGGTCGTGGGCTTCGATCCTGGTGCCCGAAGCGCACGCGAGCTGTCAGCCCAGCGCAAATGACACGCACAAGCGACCACCACAAGTGGGAAATGAAGATGAAGACGCTGGTCACGACACCAACACCGAGTCGGAGCCAACACAACCGAAGCGCAAATACCCAAAGAGGAAGCACCGCAAAGGAACTCACACGCTCAGAAAGGAGGAGAAGGAGAGACTTCTGAGAGATGGTTTTACAGCAAGAGATGGAAGCGTTGAAAAAGCGAGCACAAGACCCGAGTTTCCCTGTGTCCCAGTTGGTGAGGAAGTCGCAACGCCAGATCCTACGCGAAGGGCTGCAAGGACACCAGCAAAAGTTTTGTAAGGCCTTGTCCATCATGTCGGACTACACTTTGTGTGTAAGTGGCAGCTACGGGGTTTCTCCAAGGAGGTTTATGTAGCTGACGAGTTTACTTGTAGAATGCCCAAGCAGGGACGCCACTGCAGCAGAAGATTATCCTGAAGAAAGACACTGCTTCACGGCTCGAGACTCTGCAGGCGATGAAAGAGAGGAAGATTGAGAATGCGGAGAAGTTTCTGCAGGCTCGGCGTTCGAATCTGGACCCGTGCAAAGCTCTCACAGAGGACCAGCGCTTCGAGACGGAGACGGGGAACTTCACGTCGATCCACTTCTCCATCACGCAGTTCGAAGGAGCGCAGAGCGTCAAGCAAGTCTTCGACTTGGTGCTGTTTTACTTCCACAACATGGAGATCAGCGTCTCGGAGAAGCTGGACAGTCTTGTAACCATCCGCGAGAACGACGACGACACTACGGTCGAGGATATCACGCAGAACTGTTTGTTCTCCACAACAACTAAGAAAGGCATGAAGATGGAGTCTAACACCATCATGTTTTCCAAGTTCTGCGAGCGCGATGACCTGCCAAATGCCGACCGCAGCTACGGGCTCGTCACCTCGGAATTCGTCGACGACGACGAGCGGTATCCGTATCATCCCAAGGAGAGGGCACGCAAGGACGTCAGTGGAGTGATCGAAGTCCGAGCATTCCCCAAGCGGCAAGTGGAGGCTGCCCCAAGAGCTGAGACTGCAGACGACGAAGAGGTCATCGTCGTTATGACTAGATGGGTGCAAAACACTCTGCATCGACCCGAATTCCCCATGGAAGCCACAGGTTGGCGCGAATTAAGGCACTCGATGGATAGCTGGGGGCTCTCTGCATCGAACGCTGCTGGAAAGTCTCCATCCTGAGGTTTGAGCTGCACTGCAACAAGTGCAAGTGGCTGTTCTTTGTACTACTGAAGCTCGCAATCACGAGGGACAAGATTGCTCGCACCATTTCCTTGTTCAAGTCTCAGTAGTCGAGAGGAGCGAGGGACCTGCATCGCAGCTGAGTAGGCTCCACTGCGAGCAATGGAGCGTCTTAAGAGAGCACTGGGGACTGACACCAGATTCAGGATGCCGAGGAGCGTGGAGACGGCAGCAACCAGCAGAATTCCCGACGCTCACGCAGCGCCAATCGCGTTGGGGAAGAGAAACGCAGCAGCTACACTGGACGAAGGCCCGCGTTGGTGGGGACGGAGCGACATTGGGGACGATGGAGGAGCCAGCAGCACCAAGTCGGACACGTCCCAAGAGGAGGCGAAGCCTGTTCGCCAGCGGAAGCGTCGGAAGTCGACACACGCCATCCGAAAAGTAAGGACCAGGTCTGGAAAACATAGAGCTATTTAGACTCATGGGAATATTGTGTGAGTAGGAGGAGAAGGAGAAGTTGACCAAGGAAATGGAACTGTTGACTGCGCAACTGCAAGGCCTAAAGCAGCGGATTATGGCGTCGATGGGAGGAGACCAAGTCCTGGTGGAGAGCATGAAAGCGGGCAAGATCCTGCGCGACGGAGTGCAATCGAACCAGATGAAGTTTGGCGAGATCTCAGCCATCATGGGGGAGTTCTCCATCTGCGTACGGTCTACTCTGCTCTCCTTTCGTTGCTATATAGTGTTAATGCTTTATTTCTTTACAGAATGCGCGAGCTGGTTCCCCTTGCACGATGCCATTTTCCTCAAAGACGACCAAGAAGCTCGACGACAAACGTTGAGAGGGTTGAAAGCTCAGAAGCTGAAAAGGCCAAACACTTTTTGAGCTCCGTCGACCCAACACCAACCCGCGCAAGACCTCAGCGGAAGGTCGACGCTTCGAGATGGACAATGGCGACTACTCGGAGTGGTTCATGGTGACCCAGTTCAAAGGCGCCAAGAGCGCCAAACAGATCTTCGACCTGCTACTGTTTTACTTTTGCAACATTGAGATCAGCATCTCCGAGAAGGTCGGCCATATTACAGTGCGCGAGGACGGCGACAACGGCAGCAAGAACATCTCACAGAACCGTCTGGTGTCGACCACGAACCAAGGCACCAAAATGGAGTCCAACACCATCACCTTCTCCGAGTTCTACGAGCACGACAAGGAGAACAAAGCTAGTGGTGACAACTGGGATGGTCGTCATGGACTTCGTGGACGTCGACGAGCGGCATCCGTACCAGCCGACGCGACGTGTCCGCAAGGACGTGATCGCCGTCATGGAAGTGCGCGAGTGCAAGTCGAATAACGACTTTAATCCGCAGGAGAAGACGGTCGTGCTCACGAGGTGGGTCCAGAACCGACTGCACCATCCAGAGTTCGCACTCGGCTTCCAGGAATGGCACAACCTCCGGGAGCACATGGATCTCTGGGGTCAAACCATGCAGCACACCATGATGGAAGGCTTGCACGCCGACGCGCTCGGTCTCACGACGTGGACGTGAGCAATCATGGAGTTCATCAGTCGATTAACACACAAACACACGTAAGCAGCATTGGCAATCGGCTCGTCCGACCCACAGCAACACCATCCACCAAGTTTCATCAAGTCGTCCAGCGACGCGAGTCGGAATAACAACATTGAGTCCAAGGTCTAATTTAACAATATATTTGTCGTGCGGCGTGGAGCAAACGCCGACGTGTGTCAATGACTGCCATCCGGCCTAGCTATCCGTCCATGTTGTGAGTGTTTGAGGACAGGAGACGCTTTGCTGGACACGCCAATCGCTGCAATACAAAAGCTAGCATGGCTTCCGGAAAAGTGATCCAGCCGTTTCAATGTGCCAGTCGCGGGCAGCTTCAGCACTGCAGATTGCCGCGACGCAGATGGACGAAACGACTGGTTGACAAACTGCCGGAGGCAACAGAGCTCGGGGCTTTGTCTCTCCATCTTGGAAGGCCGAGGCGCTTCGCTGCTTCACATCATGCAAGATCAAGGTGAGGGAGGTGGCGGTGGTCCCATGACTTCGAGGTGCCCTGCAACTGATCGACTCGCACCCTTCACACGTGCACGATTCAATAGACATGAAGGTCTTTCGCCTCCTTCCCAAGCAGACGGCGGTGCATGTTGCAAAGTGCGATGCTCTTCTTGTCTTGACAAGATATGTTATATGAAAGGTTATATGCATGATAAATACCACATTTTCAGCCAATCAAGTCCGCTGCAGTCAATAGCCGCCAAACACCAGTCGACCAGCGCATCGAAGTCGCTCCATCCGTCTCTACAAGCCATGGACCGTAAGCGCAAGGTGGACCTGGGCGACCTGGACAAGACCAAGAAGAAGCGCAAGAGCAGGTTCGACGATGCACCCGCCTCGGTCTCCGCAGCCGAGCTCAACCCGCTGACGGGCGCGCCATTCTCGGCCCGCTACCAGACGCTACTGGCCCAGCGCGAGAAGCTGCCTGTGCACCAGTTCCTGGCGCAGATCCAGAGCGCCGTCAAGAGCCACCAGGTGATCGTCGTCGAGGGCGAGACTGGCAGTGGCAAGACCACGCAGATCCCACAGTTCCTCACGCTGCTGCACGCCGACAGCAACAAGATGGTGGCCTGCACGCAGCCGCGCCGAGTGGCTGCTATGAGCATCGCCAAGCGCGTGGCTGAGGAGATGGATGTGGCGCTGGGCCAGGAGGTTGGCTACACCATCCGGTTCGAGGACGTGACGTCCAACAAGACCAAACTGCGCTTCCTGACGGACGGTATGCTGCTGCAGCACGCCATGAGCGACCCGCTGCTGTCCAACTACTCGACCATCCTGCTGGATGAGGCCCACGAGCGCACACTAAGCACCGACATCTTGTTCGGTCTGCTGAAGGAGGTGTTGCCCAAGCGTCCGGACCTGAAGGTTGTCGTCATGAGTGCCACGCTGGACGCCGTCAAGTTCCAAAACTACTTTGAAGGCGCGCCGTTGATTGCCATCCCAGGACGCACCTTCCTGTCGAGATTTTCTACACACCCGAACCGGAGCGTGACTACTTGGAAGCGGCGGTGCGTACGGCCGTGCAGATCCACATCTGCGAGGAGGAAGGAGACGTGCTGCTCTTCCTGACTGGTCAGAGGAGATTGAAAATGCGTGCCGACAGATTCGCGCCGAGGCCGATGCACTGGACTCGTCCAAGTACGGCCCGCTCGACGTGTACCCGCTGTACTCGTCGCTGACACCTCAGCAACAACAGCTTATTTTCAAGGACGCCTGAAGCCGCGCTTCCCGGTGGACCTCCTGGTCGCAAGATTGTTGTGTCCACCAACGTGGCAGAAACGTCACTGACCATTGACGGTATCGTGTACGTCATTGATCCGGGTTTCTCCAAGCAAAGGTGTACAACCCGCGCATTCGAGTTGAGTCCCTTCTGGTGTCGCCGATCTCGTGCGTCGGCCAAGCAGCGTTCGGGTCGTGCCGGTCGTACCCGTCCGGGTAAATGCTTCCGTCTGTACACAGAACAGTCGTTTATGCGCGACCTCGAGGAGCAGACGTATCCTGAAATCTTGTGTTCCGAGATGAGTGGTGTGGTGCTTACGCTGAAGCAGCTGGGCATTGATGACTTGGTGCACTTTGACTTCATGGACCCGCCGGCTCCCGAGACGCTGATGCGTGCTTTAGAGATGCTGAACTATCTAGGCGCTCTGGATGACGAAGGCGATCTCACTGACCTTGGCCGTCAGATGGCCATGCTCCCAGTGGTTCCGCAACTCGCGAAGATGTTGATCTCGTCGGCCAAATACCAAGTACCTCAGGAGGTTGCTACCATCGTGGCGATGCTGTCCGTTCAGGAACCTTTGTGCGCCCGAAGAACGACGCCAAGGCTGCTAATGAGGCCAAGGCCAACTTCGCCCATGTCGATGGTGATCACCTCACGTTGTTGAACGTTTTCCACGCGTACAAACTGAACAATGGCGACGTCAACTGGTGCTATGAGAACTACCTAAACAACCGATCGCTGCAGAGTGCGTCCAACGTGCGTGACCAGCTGATCCGCAACATGAAGCGACTTGAGATGCCGACGCAATCGACGCTGGACATTCACTCACCCCAGTACTACCCCAACATTATCAAGGCTCTGGTCTCCGGATTCTTCATGCAGGTCGCGCACAAGGCCGCTGGAGGACACTACATCACGGTGAAGGACAACCAAGTTGTGCACCTTCACCCGTCTTGCGTGCTCGACAACAAACCCGACTGGGTCGTCTACAATGAGTTCGTGCTGACGAGCCGTAACTACATCCGCCTCAACACGCACATCATGGGCGAGTGGCTTGTGGATATTGCACCGCACTACTTCGATCTGGCCAACTTCCCACCCGGTGAAGCTAAGCGTGAGCTCGAGACTTTGTATCGTCGCATGGGCGCGCGCAACAAGAACGCCAAGCGGTAGACGACTGCATCATACATATACGATAGACAAGTCTCGGTAACAAGTGATTTCTTTCGCTTTTGCCACGGTTTGTGTCTCTAAGCTCTACCGACACGGTGTGCGAATCTTGTGCTTCCGAAGCTTCTTGGTGCCATATCCATAGCCACCTCGCTTCGAGGATGCAGCTCGACGTGGCTGCTTCTCCTTTTTCTTTCTTGTCCAGAGGCACCAGTAGAGGACTGGGGAGCACCACTCAATCTAACTTCGCGAGGTTTGTCATTGCGGA
>JAAVTG010000097.1:0-30503 GCA_011947345.1 Phytophthora quininea | reverse complement strand
TGATAGATACAGCAGAGGCCGTCCCAGCTAACGCTGCGTCTGCTACAGTGAGTGACCTGGTGGTCAAGGTGAATGCTGCGCCGTACGTGCTACTCCTGGACCTGCAGGACGCAGTGGACGACGCGTCCGCTGTTGTCAAGAGCATCCCAGCGTCCAATGTACTTCGGATCTCTCTGAACAAGCAGAGCGAGCGACATTGGAAGGAGCTGCAGTACCAGGACACCAAGCAAGCGCTCCGGGAACGCCGTAATGCGTCCATGGAGCGCAAGCAAAAGAGCGAGACGGAGTTGAGTCAGAAGCGCAAGGAAAGGAGACACCGGGAGGAGAAGGACACGCTGCGAGCCCAAATGGCCGTCGACGACGCCAATCGCCAGATCCTGACGGATCTCAAGGCTGAGGAGAAGGAACGAGAAGAGGTTTGTTGGCGAATTATGAAAGTCGTCAAGTATTTCGACTGTTAACGTTTGTTGCGGTAGCGGAATCTGTACGAGTCGTTTAGGGAATTGAAGGTTCAAGAGCAGGAGAAAAAGAAACAAACAGCAGACGATTCTTCGGTCGTCAAGAAGCTGAAGAAAAGGTAGCGTTTGCTGCATTGGAGAGCAAACAAGAAGAGAGATCATCGAACTGACCGAAGACGGCAGCTTCGATATTTCGACGACCACAAAACCCAGTCAGCGATGGAGGATTTGTCTGGCCAGGACACGACTGCGAGGGTCTTGGAGACAAAGAATTCTACAGCGCGAGAGGAAGCATTTGAGGACGATACAGAGGATGTGGTTGAAGTGCCACCACCTCGAGAGTGCATCCAGTCGGAGATCCGCTTCACGCCAAGAGTGTTTCCAACTCCTTCTCGAGAGTCTAAAGCTGCTGAAGAAGAGGACTGGCTGCTGAAAAATCGCAAGCACATTAACCAGCACAAAGGCCTCAACCGCACCTCGGAATACGACATCAGCGAGACGGATCGTACGTTAAACCTCCCTGTCGTAGCATTACTCTGGATGGCTAACGTTTTGTTTGATTTCTGCCAGCCATGTGGCTCAAGGCGAAAGGAGACGATTTCTTCCATTCCAAAGACTACCGAAGTGCCACCAACGCCTATGCTGAGGCCATTTCGGCTATCCCCGAGGGTAATACGGATCTGATTGCTACCTGCTTATCCAACCGTGCTGCCTGTTTGCTTCAACTAGGAGACTTTGAGGTATGTCCTTTGCAAACACCCTAGTAAACTCCAAACTAATGAGTTGTGTATGTAGGAATGCGTCTCAGATTGCTCGAAGGCCTTGTCGTACTTGCCAGATACTCGCAGCAGCGATGGCGATTCCAGTGTGTTGAAGCACTACCGTCTCAAACTGAAACTGTTTGTTCGACGAGGCACCGCACATTGCCGACTGGGCCATTTCAGCCAAGCAAAGCGGACTACGGCGTGGCCTGTTCCATGGATAACCAGAACCCGCAGCTGCAAGAAGACTTTATGGAGCTGGTCGTGATGGAGAAGGCGAACGATCTCAAAGTTGAAGGTGACAACCTTTTCAAGGAAGGCAAGAACTTACTCCAAGCCATCGAAAAGTACTCGGAGTCTCTGCGGTTGAATCCTCTCTCCATCGCGTGTTTGTCGAATCGAGCTGCTTGTTATCTAATGCGGCACGCCGCACAAAAATGTATCGAGGACTGTTCGAGAGCATTGGAGCTGCTGCAACATGATGCTGCAAGGCTTGAGAGCTTGAACCAAGATCACGGTCTTGCATATTTCTCCATTGGTCCTGCTGCGGGGTCTCCTCAACGTCGTGCTTGGGTGGTGAAGACGCTCGTGCGACGCGGTGCAGCTCACCTCTCAATTCGCGACTTGGATAAAGGTAAGCTCTCGTGAAAAAGCTGTTGGAGATGAAGGGTATAACAATATGTATTGAATTTCTCTAGCTGAAGAAGACTACGCTGCGAGTGTCGAGCTGGATCCGTCAAACGAAGCGTTGAAATTGGACCTGGCGAAAGTTCAACACGAGCGCAAGCAAAACGAAATCGGCGGTGCATCGACTTCGCAAGCCAACCCTGCAAGTGGTGGATGAAGCGTTTTGCTCATTTTTCTTAGGAAGCAGGTTGCAATAAATACTTGAAAAGCGTCGATGTGAGATCTACATCAGCCCAATTGCAAGACTTGGTGAGATCTTTCGCGAAGGCTGGGGGTTGTACTGAGCAGTTTCTTCGTCAAAGTTGCGGTCTTCAACCACGACTGGCAAGGGCTCCACTTTCCACGCAGCAATGTCCTTCGGTGACGATGGAGACCTCGTCAGCGAGCTTGTGACGACTTGTGCGCAGTACCCAAAAAGACTTCGCTTAGGATCCGGAGTGTCGGCACGAGAAATTCTTCTGGGCAGTGGCAACGAGTCCGATGAATTCACCGTCAAGTTCGAAGGTGATGCCAAGTTGTACGCCACGTAGTCGAATCCTTTGCCTGGTACATTCTTCACTTTGCTTCGTCCAGGTGCAGGCGGCGGCTGACACACAGCAATACTTTTCGATCGAGAAGGAGTCGGTGTTGACGCAGCTCGGAGCGACGGACTCGTTCCGCTCGGCCAAAGCGAATAAGTAGCATCGGTCGGTGACAGAATTTGGTCGATCTCAAGCGGCGGGTGCTCCGGTCGTGCTGATCGCTGCACTTGGCGAACCCAAACCAAGACACGACTCAGAATGTCTCGCACTTTGCGTGCACTATCCACCGCTGCTTTCTGCTCGACTTGGACACATTGCAGTTGGTGTCGTAAACGCTCTTCAACCTCCTTGTGAGCGCCGATCGCTTGCTGCAGCTTCTTCTCCAAAGTGTCGACACGTTTGGCGTTCTCAGCCTCGACGGAAGTTAATCTCTGCGTCAAAGCACTGTTCTCTTTGCGTAGGCGCTGTAGTTCGTCTCTTGAGTTTCTCGCTGGGGATTGCTCTTGGCTAGCCCAGCGATCGACTTGCGACGACCTGTGCGTGATCTCTCGTCTCGTTGGTTGTCTTCATCTTTTCCGGAGCGTTTGAGTTCGGTCCACTCCTTGGCTGGCTGGCTACGTGCGAACAGCGTGGCAGCCGATGGGACGTTGGCGTGCTCAGTCATTGCAGTCAAGCTCCAAAGCAGGAATGAGCTCCTGACACGCGACTGCAGCAAAAGTTCATGCTAAGAACTGGGAAGATAAGACGTCTTAGGGGCACGTGGTGCTGTGCTGGAAGGTGGCCACATCACTCGAATTGCCCAAATATATCGTCTCCGCTGGCCAAGGAATGGTGCCGTTGCAAAAGCAGACAGAACATCTTGAAGTTTCTTTGATGCTCGTCGCGTCGTGACGGAGCTCTTGGTCGATTATCTCACCTCACTCCTTCGACCATCCCTCGTGCTGTGCCCCAAGCCACACTGAATTTCATTCGAGCCTTGTCCATGCTGTATCCAGTTTAACGCACCATCAAGAGTCTCGAGGACCTCGATAAACGCGCTGTGGTGTGTACATGTCAACGAAATGGTCAGGCTAGTCGCGACAATGCCAGAAGCTCCATGGCCCGTCAACGTGATGGCATGCTTGCTCGCGATTGCCATGGAGACTTTGGAAGGCCACTGCGCCGCCGAGATAGCGGGGGATCGGAGACAAATCGCTTCCGGTCCGATCCTCGCGTGAGTCTCAAGGCGCTTGGCCCAACAGATGTGATCGTTGTGCGATCGTGAGACGTTGGCGTGGCGTGGTGGTCCTCCCTGTCATTCCTGCAATTGCCCGGCTCCGGCCATGCCGCCCATGCTCAACAGCAGCAACACCCACGCGCGTATGTCGCCGCCGTCCTCGCCACGAGTGCACAAAGTGCAGGAATTCAATGATCAGCCCAAGAAGGACTTGGCCACCGTCGCCATCGAGACGCTGCAACGCCGGGTGAACCTCTCGACGATGCGGTCGCTGGTTAGCTGCGTTGGAGTTGGAGAGACGCAGCCGTTCGACCTGCCTCCGCAAAGCCGCATGCTTCTGCGGATGAAGACCAATGGTCATTACTTTCTGACCAACTATCTGATGCTGACGGTCGGAGTCTTCGCCTTCTTGCTGTGAGTTTTGAAAGGACGATAGCTATGCTAGTGGAGAACCTGACGAGTATGTGGTGGTGACATTAGATTGTTCTTCCATCCGATCCAGTTGGTCGTGTGCATTTTCGTGGCCTACGGGTGGCATGTCTTCCTGACCAAGAAACAGATCCCGACAGACCAGTTCGTGCTCTTTGGTCGACGGCTTACCGAGCAGGACATTCTACTGGGAGCTACAGCGTGTAAGGTTTTGGCCATGCTTCTCTTGTGAGGATTTGGATACTGACAGTGGATGCTATTGCTAGCGACGATGGTGTTTCTGCTGTTCTTCATTCTACCGACGGTCATCTTCTCGCTGTCCGTCTCGTATGTATCTCGCTTGTTTTTGGTGTTTTATTGTTCTGCTTACCTCTCTTCATACGGCAGATCGAGTATCAGCGCTGGTCATGCGTTGTTCCGCAACAATCGACTCAAAGACGACTCGTTGGATGCCAAGCAGAGCTCGACGGTTGCAGCAGAAGTCGAGGAGCTGGTGTGATTTCAATGTTTATTACTCGACAACGCACACGACGAAGCGCACGTCCACATTTATTAAAGTTCAAGTTATATACGACTTCACGAATTCATTCATTTTGCTTCTTGACGAATCTCACCGTGTCTCCTTGCTCGTTGTACCCCATCTGCCTCGTGTGCATGAGCACGTTCGCCAGCACGGGGATCTTAAAGATCAGGAACGGGAAGGAGAACAATCCGTAAGCTGTTCGGATCCAGTAAAGAGCGCCTGTCGTTGCCACGACTCAAAAGGTAGCCACATGACCAGCCCAGCCAACGCCATGATCACGATGAACGACACGGTCTCGTAGCCGCAGAACTTCATCAGGTAGCCACCTCGAGACAAATGCACTTCATTGCCAAACGCGTCATGGTACACGCCTCGCTCCCGTTCTCGCTTCTCCATCGACTTTGTCCGGTACAGCGTCGACTCTTGCGGTCGCTCCGTGTACGGTAGACGGAAAACGCCGCCCAGACCAGCACAATCTGCAGCACAAAGAACACAACTGTGCCTTCGTTTAACATTGGGCCACCACCATCTTGACAGCCCAACATGGAGCCTTGGATGATGCATCTAATATAGGCAAACACCCCCAACAGCATGTGCATGATCCCTAGCGTGATAAACTGCGCCGCCTTGAAGCCTACAATGAACTGACACAACTGATGCTCGTTGGTCTTGTCCTTGATGACAAACAGGAAGATCCACCAGAGCTGCCCCACCACCGGCAACAGACCTACGCTCGTGTACGCGACCCACCACGGGTCTTTGAACGACCGCCAGATCGTCTTGTCATGCGGGAACAAGTGGTGCAGGATGTGGCCTCTCAATCGTCGGAAGGGTCCAAACCTCTTGACAACGACAACAGCTTCGCCTCCTCGCCCGCTAGGCGGTGCGCTGTTCCCACCGTTCGTCTTTACCGCCTTCTCCAGCACCGTCGTGGGCGAATCCTGCCCAAACAACTCTCTCGTCTTTTGAAAATCTCCATCTTGACATCAGGCATAAACTGCTCGATGCCAATATCAATATTCGTCTTCAAATACGTTGGCATGTCTGGATCTTTCAGCGTTTGTTTCAATTTAGCAGCGACGATATCCAGTGCGCTCTCCAGCACCTTCCTCACAGTGCGATGCATGGCGCTCTGCACCTCCCCTTTCGTGTCTTGAGCAATGTGGTTCAGTCGTTTGCCCGTAGACACAATCATATTACTAGTAGAACCCACGAAGCCGTTCCAGGCTGTTCCGGAGCCTGCGTTGGCCGCCTGCTCCACGGCGTCCAGCACCATCTGCTCGGGAAAGATGTCGGGGAAGACGCGCTTGTACTCCTGAGCAAAGAGCTGCACATCTCGCACCACCAACTGCAGCTCTTCTTCTGTATCTAGAGCCACAAAACTGTCGTCTCCACTGGAGCTCCGTAGCATTTGTTTTTTACATAAATTCTTCCAGAATCTCTTGGTTTCCTGCTTCTCCTGGGCAGTCAACGGCATTTTATGCAGCATCTGGAAGAAGAGCTGGCTGTTGACGGGCCTCTCGGCCGACTCCAGCTCCTGGTCCTCCATCTCCTCTCGCTCCTGCAGGAAGGAGAACACGAACACGCCCGCAGACATGGCCACAGCGCCGTACAGCAGCTGCGTCCGTAGCAGCGCCTCCAGCATCGTGCAGCAAGCACCTCTTTCAAAACAAAAGGGTACCACAACTTTGGCACATATACAATTCCCCAGTCATCACTTTGAAGATGGAGCAAGTGGAGCAGCTCGTGATTCGGGCGACGGATGCAGCTCTCAGTGGGCCCGAGTGGGCGCTGAACATGGAGATTTGCGACTGCATCAACTCGCAGACGGATCTGTGCGACGACCTGGTGCCTCTGTTGCAGCGCAGACTGCAGAGCGGGATCCCAAAGACCGCCCTCCTGACCTCGTCCTAACCGAAGCCATCGTGAAGAACGGACCGCCCAAAATCCACGCCCAGATCGCTTCTCGCTCCTTCCTGGCAGAAGTGAAAGCGCTCGGACGGCGCCTTGGGCGTGGATGTGCAGAACCAGTCACTGCTGTTGATCCGCCAGTGGGCCGATGCCTTTAAAGGCTCGGAGCTGCAGGCCTTCCAAGACGTCTACAGACAGCTGAAAATGCAGGGGTCTCTTTCCCAGAAGTCGAGAATGATGTACCCATCTTTACACCTCCCAGTTCAGCTGCTGCTTCTCCTGGAGAGATGTTGAGTACCCGAGAGCAGCAACTGGACAAGTTAAGGAAGGATCTCAAGGTTGTGATGGAGAAGATCGCACTGCTTAAGCAGATGCATGCCAAGGGACAGAAAGGAGAGCAGGTGGAGGACGTACTGGACTTCTTGCACCAGTGCCAGCCCAGGATGAACACGCTGATCGAAGGAGGCATCATGGGCAAGATCGACGAGCGCACGCTGGAGGAGTGTCTCAATGTCAACGATAATTTAATGAAAGTGCTGGAGGAAGGCAAGAGCAAGACGGGAGACTTGATGCGCTTCGACTCTCCACCGGTGGATAGTGCGGCAGCAGCGTCTGAAGGGATGACCGGACTGAACTTGCAGGAGGCAGCTTCTGGATCGCCTCGACGAGCGCCGACATCGCCGCGATCCACGTTCACCACCATGGACGATGGTAGCTTTTATACTATGTTATGAAAATGGCGTATGAGCTAACAGTGTGCTCTGTGACTTAGATTTCGACAGCTTTTTGACGAGGACAGCGAAGTAGGAGGACAAGGTGAAGACTGCGAAGACAGGACCAGAGGAGCGAAGGCAGAGCTACCTAACAGCATCCCATTTGATAAGATTTTTCTTCCAGTGGTCTCACATTCTTGTTATATTGCTGTTGTCCGCTTTAGTTGACAGCCATATCCTTGGTGGTGGCTTTCGGAGCTCTCTTCATGATCCAGTCCTTTTCCTCTTCAGTGGGTACTCGTGTCTCGGATGGGTTATTGTACGCCGAAACAAGGCCTGTTGATGGTGTGTAGATGCCGTTGCCTGCGTCGAACGACCCCAGTGGCACGACGCGTCGAAGGCCAGTATCGAAGTAGTTGAGCTCGCCCGTCGGAAGGATCCCTCGTGGTGAGACCGACTCGGAATAGTACTGACGATTGGCGTCCGTGCAGTATGTCCAGTCCTTCGAGGAGTACTCCAGTCCGTCCGAGAATGTGAACGTTCCTTCGACTTGCTGGAAATCGCAGCAGCAAGGTCAGTTCCGACACAAAATAAGGTATTGTTGAGCCATTGCTACCTTTCCGGCTGCCCATTGACCCTCGAGTTTGCCCTCAGAGAAGAACAGTGTGCCGCGACCGTGGAATTCCCGTTCTGGAACTCGCCTTCATAGCGGCAGCTGTCCGGCAGGTGCAGCACTCCTTTGCCGTGGTAGCGTCCAAATTCCATGCTGCCTTCATACTAAATTGGAAGGAGAAGAAAGCGACGGAGTCAATAACAACATTGATTCGGCGTTTGATCAGGTGGGCCTCACCTTCGATTGACTGTACTCCATGATCGAATGGTTCGGCGCCAAGTGCAGGAACAAGACTTGGTTGGACAAGTCGAGGAGTGGTGAGTTCTATCTGTCGCTTGCATGTCAGTTTTGGGCTTTCTTGTGCCATTCACTATTTTTATTGTTGTTGGAACGGTAACGAAAGTGGTGGGATGCCATGAAGAATGAATTGGAAATGTGTCACCGACACGTCACTGACAAGCAGCTAGGCCATCAATGACCAGCATCTTCAAGCTGGTCCGCCAACGTTCGTTTTCGCTAGTTGGAGACTTCCTGCAGCTTCGATGGTCAGGCACGAAGCAGACAGTCTGGTTCACGTCGTTGCTCGGCGAGTTTCCTGTTCGAACTACGGTAAACTATTACGGAACTTGGCGTTGGCGTCGATCTTCATGTTGAAGCTGTCCACGGTCAGGATGATTCACGGCGGTGCTGCCACTCTGTCTGCTCCGCAGTCAATTTCAACCGCGTATCAAATCTGTCACGACTTCAACGAAGATGGTGGACCATCACTGATGGCCCATCGCAGGAAGATCGCTGGGACTGAAGCATTGAGCACACTAGCAAGATACCAAGATATGCTCACAACAACACCCTCGACTCCAGCGCTGAGTACCATCCGACGCAGACCACCACCCATTTGTGTCTGCTTGCTCGTCCGGGTCATGGTGACAGCAAAGAGTTGACGTGGACGCCGCCACATGTCTGGGTGGGGTGGTCCAGCTCAAATGACCCGAGTAATCGCATCGAAGCATAATCGTTGCACCGTTGCCCGCTGCCCCCACCGCCACGCTCGTCGAGTTTTGCCACCGAAAGCTACTGCAACGCCAGACAAGGTCTCTGTGATGTCATCGTCGAAGCTCCTGCGACTCCATCTGCCGCGCTCGAAACCTATCACGCGTCTGCGATGTCCGTGTAGCTGCTGATACACTGAGCCTAGAGTCTGCCGTCCCCAAGTCGCTTCACTCTGCAATTTGCGCCGCGTTCGACAAGCCCTTCAGCAGTTCCCCATCATCGCCATGTCGTTTCGACTCTATGTGTTGGTGTGCTTTGCAGCCACACTCAGCATTCCGGCGTTCGTGCACGGTGAAGACCAAGTCGATCAAGCTACTGTGGACCCCGACGTTGGCAAGACCGTCGTGGAGATCATCGAGGCTCGAGGGTACGAGGTGGAGACACACAAGGCCACCACGATCGACGGATACATCCTCACGCTGTACCGGATCCCCAAGACCTACGCCGAGAGCCAATCTGGATCAGCTGCTGCGTCCAATAAACCTGCTGTGCACCTGCAGCACGGCCTGCTTGATAGCAGCTTCACGTTCGTCTCCAATTTTCGCAACCAAAGCTTGGCCTACGTGCTCGCCGACGCCGGCTACGATGTCTGGCTCGGCAACAACCGCGGCACGACCTGGTCGAATGAACACACGACGCTGACGACGAGCGATGACGCGTACTGGGCCTTCTCGTGGGAAGACATGGGGCTCTACGACCTGCCGGCAATGATCAACTACGTGCTGGACACCACCGGTCGGTCCACTTTGAGCTACATTGGCCACTCGGAAGGCACAACACAAGCATTCGTAGGCTTCTCGGAGAACCAGGAGGTCGCCAAAGTCGTCGACTACTTCGGTGCATTGGCTCCAGTCGCCTGGACGGGTCACTTGACCGCTGTGCTCTTCAAAGCGCTGGCCGAGTTGAAAGTGGACGTCCTCTTCTTGGACTCGGGGTTCACGAGCTTCTTACCTCACACGGAGCTGCTCGAAACGTTGCTGGCCGATGTCGCCTGCACCAACCTGGATGAGATTTGCAACTCGGCCATCGGTCTCATCGCCGGACCGTCCGATAACCTCAACGCGAGCCGCATCGCCGTGTATCTCTCGCAGACTCCTGCTGGGACGTCCGTCCAGAACATGGCGCACTACGCTCAAGGCATTCGAGACGACACCTTTGCCAAGTACGACTACGGCTGTAGCTGTCTCGAAGCTTTGGGCATCAGTCTTTGCTCCTCGCTCATCTGCAAGAATAAGAGCAAGTATGGGTCCTTTGATCCACCGGCATTCCCCGTCGGCAGCATGGTTTACCCTCGCACAGGGTTCTACATGGGAGCCACCGACACGTTCGCAACCTCGACGGACATCGCGCAGCTTCGATCGGCGCTGCCCTCCGGCACCATCGTGTACGAACAGACTGTCGATGCGTTCTCGCACTTGGACTTCACCTGGGCCGTGAACGCGAACGAGTTGGTGTATCAAAATCTGTTGGTGCAGCTTGAGAAGTACGCTGGAGTCGGCTACTAAGTACAGCAGATAAGGCCACGAAATTGATGTCAATTGTGAGGTGACTTGAGTCAGCATGGATAATCGAGAAGCCCAACACCGGCATCAAGTAGGTGTTTGACAGCATGTATTTCTCTTTGTTCCTACTGTACTCTCATTCGTTGCAGCCTAGGAGGCCTCGGCCTGGAAAACAGCCTCCTCTTCATACTAAATACTCAAGAAAAGTGTGGTGGCGTCGATAAAACCACCTTTCACCAGCCTGCCTCCATCGCCACCACGAGTGAGGTCGGGGTTGTTTCAATTCCAGCGCTGTGCTGGTCGCGTGAAAATCTCCCTCGAAAGGGGGTCAAAAACGGAGAGGCGGCTGTCCCGAGGCCTACCATCCGACAGTCATCGAGCCGACGTCGTCGTCCGAGTCTTCCTCTCGGTCCATCAGGCTCAGGGCTTCGCGGAACACCTCGACAGACTTGTCATGCTCGCCCTTAGAGTGCAGAATCTTGCCCAGCATCGACAGAGACGCGTAGTTCTTGGGGGTCAGCGCCAACGCGCGCCGAATAGCAATCTCGGCGTCGTAAAACTCACCGGCACCGTGCAGCGCACGAGCCAGATTAATCCACACGTCCGTGTCCTTGCGGTTCAGCTCCACCGACTTGCGAAACTCTACAACGGCGTCGGCGTACTCGCCGCGGTCGAGGTAGACCTGGCCCAGGTAGCTGGTCGTCTCGGCGATATTGACCTCTTTTTCTTCTACAAGCTGGCGCTTCTCCAACTGAATGGACTGCTCACGCCGCCTGCCATGCAGCTCCTCAAGGTCCTCCGTCTTGTTGCTCTTATCGCGGTTCTCGTCCTCATCGTCGTCGTCAAGCGAAATGCGGTTGATGTCGATGATGCGATCTCTGCGCAGCTCCTCCAACGTCACGTCCGTCATGGCGCGCTCCTTCTTGGCGTTGGTCGTCGCACGGGTAGCTTCCTCCAGCTTCTTTTCGATTCGCGACTTGGCCAAAGTCAACTCCTGTACATGCGACTCGAGCTCGCGAACCTGCTCCTGCATCTCCTGGTACTTCTCCGACGAGTCGACATCTGTCCACGCACGAGGACGTCTACGAGACTCGTCATCTATCGGTAGGTCGGTCGTTAATGCATGGCGGTCGTTGTTGTCCGCGTCGTCCAAAACAATGCGACGAGGTGTGTGCGCCGTGTGGAAATATTTGTCCGAGTCGGACGGGCTCTGGAAGGCCGAGTCTCGACTACTGGACGACGTCGCTGTGCTGTTTACAGAGCCGAGAGGCGGTCGGCCGCCCTTGCGGAAGTCTGGCAACGGCGTCGTGTCCTGCCGCGGCTCCATCGGCGGCAAGCCGCTGTGTCGTCCGTGTCCGTACATGTTCACCACCGCAGACGGCGCACCGTTCTCACGCAGGTCGTCGTAGCACAAAATACACACCCGCTGCGGGGTCTTGAGGCCCAAATGGTGCAACGGCAGTCGCTTGTTCGAGTGGGTGCTGCAGACCGACTCACCGCACGAGCGGCAGTGGTGGCGGTTCTTAAAGTAGCTGAACTTGAGTTGGCAAATATTGCAGCGCTTGTCCAGGCGCCAGCGCGGGGGCAGCGGGACGCCGGCCAGTCCGTCGGGCAGTCTCAGCGCGCTGCTGACAGCGTTCATGGTCGTCCTGTTGCTGCCCCAGTCGTCGTCGAACGCAGATCCTCCGCGCCCACTGCCCAGCGTCGGCAAGCTGCGGAAGCTGCTGACACTGCTCGTGTCGTCGGGGAAGGCCCCGGTTGGTTGAGGAAGGCCTGGAACCTGGCGCTGGGGCGTGTGGGGCCTTTCCCTCGGCTCTCAGCTGCTGCTCCATGTCCATCAGGTAGCTGATCTTGTCGTCCGAGAGCTGGTACGCTCTGGCCAGCTCTGTGGGGTCTCGCCTGTCGGCGTTTCCTCAAAGAGACAGAAGGCCACGTCGGGAGCGGCCTGCACCAGCGCCCGGAGCACCTCCACTTTGGTGGCGGCCTTGACGGCGATGTGCAGCGGCAAGAGCCCGCCCTTGTTCTTGTGCGTGAGCGCGGTAGGGGCCACGTCCACGAGCTTCTTGACCACGCGCAGCGGCACGTGCGTGTCGGTGCAGGCCCAGTGCAGCGGCATCATGCCAAAGTCGTCCATGGACTCGGCGTGGTCGGGCTGCGCCGTGATGAGGCGGTCCAGCGCGCTCCACTCGGACGACTCGGCCAGCTCCAGCGCCGACTTGGTGTCGCTTGCGCCCTTGGCCTTCATGCCTGCAGATCGAGGAGGTCGCTGGCCTGCCTGCGCACGACGAAGCACTTTTGAAAATGGCGCTAGAGGGGAGAGGGGTGGTTATGCCCCGTCTGGCTCAAGTGGGCACCGGGAATTGCAACTGCCGTCAAACAGCTGGAGACGCGGTGGCGACTCAATTCACCGGGTCAGCTGGCGGCGCTGTCCCAATGCCGCGGTCGGCTCTTCCAAAGCTCTTGCCCTGGCTCCGAGTTTCTTCACGCGCAATAAGCACACACTTGTACGTGTTCAAGTCGCGGCGTCGCTCTCAAAGATGGTTGTCCTTGTCGACCCCCTTTTTCGATGCCCACCATCCTGGGAGACGCATCAGAGCGAGCGCAAATGCGGCGGTGGCGTGCTTGGTGCCGAGGCACGAACACTGGGGAGAGGAAGAAGAAAAAGAGGGGTCTGCTGTCTGCTGTCTGCTGTCCCAGCGTGAATTTTGTTCGCGGCAAGCAGGTCCTGGTCATACAGCGGCAGTGTCGGCCGCTTGTCTTTTAGTGTTCGCGACGTTTTTACCGCCGCCAAGCACACCAAGCAGAGCCGAAAACGATGCCAACGCGCACTGTGCACGGGGACAAGACATCCTCGCGCCAGCGGCGAGAAGCCGAGCCGATCCAAAGACGCTGGTCCTGCTGCACCCAGCACCGGCGCAAGCACGCCAGTGTGGCCCAAGCCGCAAGGTAGAGGGTCCCCGCGGCGTATGAACACACATCGCACTCATGGTTGTGATGGATTTGCATGCTCGCCGACATACTCCCAGGGTTGAGCCAGAACGTTCTCGACGTGCATTAGCAAATGGTAACGGCGCGAATGTGGACAGTAGTCTGGCGCCAGCGGGCCCCTTCTACTCGAGCTCCTTGACGATGGCCTGGTCGCGGATGTTGACGTGCGGCACGGCGCCCTCCTTCGCATGGGCCCGGCGGTTCGCCATCTTCTTCTTCTCGCGCGCGCTGGCCTCGCGCTTGGCCTCCGTGGCCTTCTTGATGGCCTTGGGGACGTGTCGGTGTCTGCAAAAGATACCGTTTAACACGTGAGTGGGACCGAAAGATCAGCGGAGACCGGAGCTCGCTATCCGCCTCTTCTGCGGCGACAACAGCTCCGGGGAGGGAGGGCAACGTACTTGGCGATGCGGCTGATCTCGCGCAGGTGCTGGTAGCGCTCCTTGAGCGACTCGTTGTACTCCAGCTTGCGGCGCTCGCGCGGAGCCACCTAACAACAGACCGACCCCAACCGAGTCAGAGCTGCGCAGACAAGCACCGAGTAACTGCCGCGCACACGCAGCAGCGATGACTAGCTGACGCACCTTGGAAAGTTTCTTGGACGCCTCGGCCTTCCAGATGCGGATGTTCGTGTCGTCACTGCCTGACAAGACAAAGTTGGCGTCGGCACTGAACTTGACCGAGAAGATCCTAGAGAAATCGTCAACGTTGCGCACAAGTCAGCGGGGAATAAGAATGCACGATCCCAGCGGTTTTAGCCGCTTCCCACCGTCGGAAACGGCCTGTCCGGACAAGTCCCAAGTCAAGACGTACCGCTGCATTCGCTGCGCGTGATAAACCTCCCGGCTCTTTGGAGACCGCACATTGAAAATGCGGATGGTGCGGTCGTAGGAGCCGGCGACAAACTCGCGACCAGTGGGCGAGTACGCGACGTCCATTCTGCAGCAGGTCAAAGTAACAGCCGTACGTCACGTTAGACGTGGAGATATTTGTCGACGCATGCAGCACGTACACTGCTGAGACGTGGTCCTTGTGCACCATGAGCGCACGATCCATCCTGCGCATATCGAATGTGTACAAGTTGTGGTCTTCGTTGGCCTGGTGAAAAGTGACGCAAGTCCGTTAGTTCTATATGAGTAAACCGCAGACCGCGTCCTGCGACTTACAACTGTGAAGTTCATGGGCTCCATGGGGTTCCAAGCGAGCGCATTTGACCGCATCTCCATGACGACCTTGCGCATCGAGGACGCCACTCGGATATCATACAGGGTAATGTTACGGTCCGATCCTGTAGAGGCGAGCAGCGACGCCTCCGCCGGGTTGAAGTGCACCGAGTTGATTGAGTCAGCACCCCACGCGAACTCGTGCGTTGGTGTCGACCGACTCGGATCCCACACCTGCACCTTGGAGCCGCACGTAGCAAACAAATGCTGCGACCAATGGTGGTCGATTCCGCTGCAATACAAGCACAAAAACATCAGCATATTCACCCCAAGCAGATCCACCTCTTTCACTTACAGAAATGGCTCCTTGGACGTGTAAGTGTTCAATGCCGTGGGCACATCCTCGTCTTCGCCTTTAATTCTCAGCGACCACTGTTTCACCGTCTTGTCTTCACTGCACGAGTAAAAGTATTGCCGTCGGTGGCCACTGCCAGGCCCCGCACGAAGCCTCGATGGCCGTAGACATTCCAGACGCACTTGCGTCTCGGCAGGTCCCATACGCGGACTTCTCCGTCGGCGGCGCCGCTCACAAAGGCCACCAAACTCTTAGGGTTAGCGGCTAGAGCTGTGACGCCGTCGCAGTGGCCGTCCAGCGACCCCACGAACGGCTTGGCGAAGAGTCTCTCGAGCTTGACGGCGTTCAGCGCCCGCGTGTACTCGCGAGGCCGCTCGAACGGGTGCAGCGCCGGGTCATAGTTGCGGAACACCTTGAGCTTGTCGCTCTGCACTTCCTGCGTGTAGTCCTTCTCCACGCGCGAGATGGTCTTGACCTTCATGAGCAGCAAGAGACGCAGAGCAAGTGTGTGAATGGCCTCGTGCTCGACTGGATGGCGTGGAAGTGGAAGTAATTTCGATGATTGGACGAAAATGACATTAAATTATGTGATTGGATAAAAGCTAACGGCTTTTCAGTACCTTTCGTGAAACACGAAGACGGTTTTTTAGCGTCCACACGGACGCTAATTGTGTTATCTAGAGGACGAACTTTTCCTTGAGTGTGTTCTCACTGGGGGCCTTCAGAAAATAACACAAATCCCAAATGCAGCGCCCGCAAACTCAACACCAAATCAAAGGGGTAGGTCGCGCAAATTCGCGCACAATCTGTCGAGACGAATTTGGTGTCTCGGCAATTTGCCACCACGCAAGCGCAGTTCGTGATGGCCAGCCATAATTTACTGGTCACGATGCAGCGCTGTGACGCTCAACTCTAGCATGCACATCATTTCCAGATTCAGCGCAATGGCCCGCGGCAAGGGCTGGACAACGCCCGAGACGCTGTATATGCTCGGCCTGGTCGAGCAGGTCCTGCCGTTCGGGTCAAACCAGTGGAACGCTGTCCAGCTTGAGTATAATACCAACCTTCCTGACGGCTTCACGGCGCGCGACGCAGATTCTATCAAGAGGAAGTTCAACACGCTCAAGAACACGCGCAAGCCAACAGGAGATCCTACGTGCCCAGCTGATGTAGCTCAGGCTAAGCGCGTGTACCGCCTGATTGAGGCGCGTTGCAGCGTGCTGGTGCTCGACGACGCTGTCACCCCAGTCCAGACGCCTTCAAGCCCAGCTGGCGGAGTGCCTCCTCGACTACCAGGACCGTCGAGAACTACGGATGCAAACAGCGCCGCAGATGCGCAGAGCGTGCGCGTCGTGGAGAGCACGGCGACGACCACAACGGTAAGATGTTGCAGGTCGTGTTGGTGGTGCATTGACTTTACTGAAATCAAATGTAAACATGATATATTGATAGGGTTCTACTGATGCAAGCTGCGCTGGCATCTCGCGCACTGGCAGGACGGCTGCCGAACTGGAGCAGCTCAGTAATGCGATTAACAGCGGAACAACTGAACTTCTCTCCGAATCAGCTCGTAAAAGACGTCGGGTCGACCGACTGCTTGATAGTTTAGAAGGCGAAGACAATTCGGATTGGTGTACTGCTCTTTTGGCTATGGAAGAGCGCGCTGCTGCTCGAGAGCTTGCATATCGCCGTGAGCGCGATGAGCAACGCCGCCAAGACGAAGAACGACGTGAAGAACGGGAAGCGCTGCGTGAAGAACGCGAACAGCAGCGTCAAGAGCGCTTTTTAGCTCTCATGGCAGAGATAGTTAAGAAGGGAGACTAGCTAACGAAACTCTAGACGACGACATTGATCTAACGCTGCATAAAGACGGATCAAAGACGGATCGAATCTGACTAATACCTGTCTGACGTACTCGAAAGTTGTAGAGGCGGTAAATATTGTTGATACGGCGACGGCGCTTGACAGGATCGAAAGGCAATGGTAATTGGAGCTGGCGGTAGCATTGTGGAGCGCTGCCCATGCCCCACTCAGCTGCTTGACGTAGGGACGTTATGGCATTGCTCATTGCGAGCATTCCCAGCCTGCACTCCACTGGAGCGCGCTCGAGGTCGCCGTCCTTGAGCGGTGTCACGATGCGTCCTCGCATGTCCTTGCACACAGGAAACGCCGTGTCCGCGGCCACACCAGTGCCTGGCACTGTCAACCTGGCGTCTGCCAGTTTCTCTTGGAGGGAAAACTCATTTCCCCATCGTTCCAGGAGCCTGGGCAATTGTGTTTTGCCCAGACTAGAGTACCGTCACACCCATAGCACAGAGTTCCGGTAACTAGCACTGAATGTAGCCAACCTAGTTCCACCAAGACGACATTAGTAGATGAAGACTTGTGCAGGACTCAAAAAGCTTACCGTTGTAGTGCGCGTTTTGCAAGTCGACGTCCGTGGGCTCTTGCACCCGGTAGTTTTTCCCGTCGACAAATCCCCAAACGCCCGTCACCAAGGGCTCTCGCGCTTGAACAGTAGCTGCCCACTCTTGCTGCAACGTCTTTGTTGGGTAGCAAATTGCCGCGTCAGGCAGGGACATCAGTGCTTGCTCTAGAGCAATCTCACCGTTGGTGAGAATGTTAGACAGCGTAGCCGGCGGCACACCAAATATCTCGCACAGTGTTTTGAGCTCTACAGCAGCAGTGTAGTAGTGTAGTACACAACCTAGAACAGCATGTAGAAAGGGTAACTTCGGAGGGCGGCCTCGCTGTCCTGGGCGCCATTTCTGCTCGTAGAACTTGGAGAACTCGGTAAGCAGAAGCTCGAATGATGCTGGTGGCAGCGACACAGCCGCCACAATGCTTCCTGGATGGCCTCCATCGTAGAGTTGCTGCCACGCAGACTTCATCGGGTCCTGGAGGCTCGCCACGGTTAGATAATTCCTCTCTTTAATGCTGTTCCGAATAACGTGTAGCTGTAGAAGCTTCTTATAGCGCTGGCGGCGTGCTGCCTTCTCCGCAACAACCAGAGGTTTCAGATCCATGGCAAAACTAAAACTACCACAGCCAAGCATTTGCCAGCATATTTTGCGCAATTTTTTAAGGGTTTCGAGCTCGCAAATGCGAACACAAATGCAGGGGTAGGTAATTGCAATTTTGAGAGCAAATTGCGGCAAAAGCGTGCTTTGTGTGATTTTCTGAAGGCTTCCACTAGGCGACCACAGCTTGTTGGCATTTTTTAACGAGTGGGCCGATGGAGCGCCGACTTCGAGTGCGGGGTATCCTCGACACCGCAGGAATCCGTCGGGCCCGTAGAACTCGCCTCCTTTGACGTCTTTCATCGTTGCAGCGTAGAGAATCGGGAGTGACCCCATTTGAGACGTCATGCACGGTGTCCAGGAGAACAACCAGGCGAGTTCGTCGGCTATAAAGTTCGGAAATAAGCCGCCGATGCAGCGATTCCAAATGTCGCTGTGAGTGAGTCCCGTGTGGTCTGCTACCGAAATGACGTTCTCGATCTCCGCCGACTGCAGACGACGCTGCAATTCAAATGTGAAGAGCAGGTTGGACAGCTTGGAGATGAAATAGTCGCAGAGTCTTCCGCGCGTGTGGCCCATGGTGGCAAAGTCCAGGTGCACCCAGGCAAAGTAGTGGGAGACACTGCTCACATTGACGACGCGTGCTTGAGTCTTGCAATGGCGCAGCGCACCCAGCAGCAGCTTCGTCAGGTAGAAATGTCCGAGGTGGTTGATCGCAAAGTGGGCTTCCAATCCCTTCGGCGTGTGGGTTTGTGTTGGCCCAAACACACCGGCATTGTTGATCAGCAGGTCGATATGCTCAAATTTGTCTTGAATAGCACCAGCAAAGTCGAGAACACTCTCAGAGTCACCAACGTCCAGCCGCATGTACTCCACGACGCCAACTTCGTCCGACGGTAGTTTGCTGAGATCTTCGCGGATGAGTTCCTCGGCCCTTCGACCCCGTCCTTCGTTGCGGCATGCGAGAACCACGTGGGCTCCATGTGCAGCGAGAGCCTTTGCGATCTCAAAGCCGATGCCCGAGTTGGCGCCAGTTACCATCGCAATCTTGCCTTTCTGCGATGGCATCGCTGAACCATCCCAACTAGCGTTGGAACTCGCTGCAGCGCCCATTCTTGTGGCGATCTGCTGCCAAGGACGAAGTGAGGACGCGTGGCCAACGATTCCCGTCCGAGTGCAAAAAATCATTGCACGAGGTCGTCTTATCACGTGGAGCAATGATTCTTACCGTCTCCAAGCACCAGATCACCTTGTCATGACAAAAACTCCTTTTTCTTTGGACGAGATAAAACTTCCTACAACTCAAACTTCTTGTCGAGCGTGTCTTCACTCAAAGTCCACAGCTTGCTCGCGTTCTCCAGCGAGTGACTCGATCCAGCTCCAGCCTCTAGCGCAGGGTATCCCCGCATGTGTAAGAACCCGTTGGGGCCATAATACTCGCCACCCTTGACACTCGTCATCGTCGCAGCATACAAAATCGGTAGAGCCCCCATCTGCGACGTCATGAACGGCAGCCAAGACACCAGCCACACGAAAATCTCTGCCAGCCAGGTCGCGAACGTACTGCGGTAGTAGCGGTTCCAGATGTCGCTGTGAGTCCCGGGTGCGCTGCGACGGAGATCACGTTCTCAATCTGAGCGGACTGCAATCGACGGTGCAGCTCGAACGTGAACAACAAATTCGCCATCTTGGAAGTCAAATAGTCGCGGAGACTACCTCGAGTATGGCCCAATGTGGAGAAGTTGAGGTAGATCCATGCAAAGTAGTGCGCAAGGCTGCTCACGTTGACGACACGAGCTTGGCTCTTGGAGCGACGCAGTGCGGACAACAGCAAACTCGTCAAGTAGAAGTGTCCGAGATGGTTGATTGCAAAGTGAGCTTCCAAACCGTTGGGCGTGTGGCGCTGAGCCGGCACCGACACGCCGGCGTTGTTGATCAGGAGGTCAACATGGTCAAACTTCTTCTGAAAAGCGTCAGCAAAGTCTCGAACACTTTCAGGGTCGCCCACATCCAGTTGCATGAGCTCCACTGAGCCAACTTCATCTGCCGGTAATTTGTCGAGCTCTTGGCGGATGAGTCCCTCGGCACGTCGTCCGCGTCCTTCGTCGCGGCAAGCGAGAATCACATGTGCGCCACGAGCAGCCAGAGCTTTGGCAGCTTCAAAACCGATGCCGGAGTTGGCGCCGGTGACGATCACCAGCTTGTCTTTCTGCGACGGCATTGTCGAGCCATCCCAGTTCGAGTCGGAGCTTGTTGTGGCGCCCATGGATCGTGAGTTCTCAGGGAGTGAGATTTGCGAATGCTGCTTGCTGGCAAGCGCGTTGGTGGAGCAGAGCAGACTCCGGCAGTTGACGCCCAACGTTCATGTCTTTGCAAAACACGTCAGCGAATCCAAGCAGAAACACTGCGCGAATGTCCGCCCAAGCACGCTGCGAGCGAAGCGAGTGCCAACAAACAACTTGACCCAGCGCCATTTCGTTAACGAACTTCCTTCCTCAACGCTTGCTGCATTCTCACTACACCTCAAACTTGACGTCGACCAAGTCCTCGCTCAGCTTCCAGAGTTTGGCGGCGTGTTCAAGCGATTGACTCGTCAGAAACGGGGAAACGAGTGTAGGGTATCCTCTCAGTGTCAACCATCCGTCGGGGGCGTAGAGTTCACCACCTCGCACGTTTTCCACCGTCGCAGCGTACAGCGTCGGCAAAGCCCCGGTCTTCTGCGGCAGGAATGGTAGTAGCCACACTATCCACATGACCAGCCACTGCAGCAACGGCCAGCCTCTCAACTTGGTGCGGATGTACTTGTTCCAGATCTCCGTGTGGCAGATTCCCGGGTGTGCCGTCAACGCAATGACGTTGCCAATGTCCTGGTCTCTAATGCGTCGCTGCAGTTCGAGAGTGAACAGCACGTTCGCCATCTTGGACTCGGCATAGTCCCTCATGTTGCTCCCCAGAGTGTGTCCCATGGTGGCGAAGTCCAGCTTGGCAAAGTAGTGCAGTCCGCTTGTGACGTTCACCATTCGAGCTTGTGTAATGGACTTCCGGAGTAGATCCCACAGCAAACCAGTAAGGAGGAAGTGGCCCAGATGGTTGATGGCGAAGGTGCTTTCCAGGCCTATAGAGTTATGGCGCTGCGGGGACACGCCACCCCCGCATTGTTCACCAGCAAGTCCAGTCGATCGTATTTCTCTCGGAAAGCCCGTGCGAAGTCACGGACGCTGGAGGCTTCAGCCAGATCCAGCAGCATGAACTCGACGCCACCGTCGCCGGTCAGACATTGACGGATCGACTGCACCGCTTGGCGACCGCGACCTTCGTCGCGACAAGCGAGGACGACCAATGCGCCGTGCAGCGCCAACGCTTTGGCGGCTTCGAAGCCAATGCCACAGTTGGCCCCCGTCACGATCGCCACCTTGCCCTGCTGCGAAGGGATCGCCGAGCCGTCCCAGCGGCGAGAAGAGCTGCCAATGCCCATGTGCTGTAGGGTCGTGCAAAGGCGGAATGAGACGAGAAGGCCTCGCAACGGCACGATCTCAAGGACAAGTTCTTGCTTTCATATACGCACGAGGTTAGCCATTTGGAACGGGAGCTGTTGCTGCTCTACTACGTCGGGCTCTACTCCAATACACAACTTCTTCGTCTCTTTTGCCTTGCTCAACACACCAACGCCTGCGACAGATGCTTCACTTCGGATCGGTTCAATACGAGCGGCACAGTCTGCGAGGTGTTGGCCGCTTGGCTGCCGAGCTTCACCCGACCAAGCAGCACCGGAGGTCGCTCCATCTCCGGCGGTTGCCAGCCATACACGTTTTCGCCGCGAGTGATGGCGTTGGTCACGTCTTGGCCCCATCCGTCTTCACGCATGGCAGCACCGACACGCTCACGAAGCGCGGCGAGCTCTCGTTGCGAACGCGACTGCTGCAGCTTCTCCACCATCAGCTGAGCGTGCGCTGATGCTCCATTCGGTGACGCCGCTTGCTTCAGGTCTACAATCCGCGGCATTGACAACTGCGCTTTCACCTGCTTCGAAAAAGTCGCTACGTCCTTCAGCGAAGCTGCCAAACGGTCCGAAGGTTTGGCCGCAAGCGAAGCGCGCGTGTTGCTCGTCCCAAGCAGCTTGTCCAGACGCTCCTTCGCCAGCGTCGAGCGCACCTTGTGCAGCTCGCTATGC
Organism: Phytophthora quininea; assembly: GCA_011947345.1. NCBI lineage: Eukaryota > Oomycota > Peronosporomycetes > Peronosporales > Peronosporaceae > Phytophthora > Phytophthora quininea. The sequence goes on along the minus strand of JAAVTG010000097.1, from coordinate 8,425 downwards.
AACTGCTGGAAGGCGCGACGGAAGGCCTCCGCGTCTGCTGCGTTCATTGCTGATCCCTTGCCGCCACTGGCAGCACTGCCGCTCTTTGAACTGGCGCCGGCGTCGCTCGACCGCTTCAACTGCTTCCGAAGCTCGCGGTTGAGCGCGTTCAGCGACGTTTTCTCCTTGTTGGACTCATCTAACGCAACGTCAAACTGTTCGCGTTCCTTTGCGAGCTGGGCTTCCAGCTGCGACTTGGCATTGTTAGCAGTCGCCACGTTCTCAGAGAGCTGCAAGACTTGGCTCTCAATTTCTGTGCCACCACGCGGTGCTGGCTGTCAGCGCGCTCGAACTCGCGGATGCGTTGGTGCAACGCACTGCACAGCTCCGTCATTTCTGCTAGGTTTGCGCGGAGTGTGGAAGCGTCTAACAGCTCCTGGTGAATCGCCTGTGCGCGAATACGCCATTGTGGCCGACCATTCGCACCCTCTCCACTGTCGTTGCGAGCACGAGGCGCAACGGCATCTGTGAATGCTCCGCGGCACACCAGTTTGAACAAGGACGACACCTTTTCCTTGAACTCTAGAGTAGGTTCGTTGACAGACTGCTGCATGAATGCCACCAGCGCCTCAGCCGTTTGGGTATGCTCAATAAGGCCGTTGTCAACAAGCTGAGCTTGCACAATGCTCGATAGTCTCGTGGCTTCAGCTGCGTAACTCTCAATAGCAGACACGGCGTAGCCGCCGACCGCCACAAGACCGTCCAGATCGTCATCTGATGAAGCAAGATCGATCTCTGCGCGACGGTAGAACAACTGGGCCACGTTCAGTACAGACACCAGCTCTTCGAGGCTTTTATCGAGCACTGGGATCAGGTTCGAACGCAGTGCTGCTGTCTGCTCATCGTCCGGCATCTCGGTGCTACTGATCAAGCTCTTGGTGTTGCGCAGGAACGTCACGATGGCCGAGATCGAAAACGCCAGCTTAGCCACACTCTTCCGAGCGCGCAGCTTCACAACCGCGCAACGAGCACCGAATCCTTCAGCATTAGCTGCCGAAGCAGCTTCCGCAACTCTTCCAGTGTGCCATTCTTCAGAGGTCTGGACGAGGCGGTCATAGAGCGACGCGGCATCGCCTCCCCACGGCTCATGAGCAGTGAGCCCTCTGAGAAAGCCGACAAGGCGGAGTCCAGCACAGTCTCGAGGGCTGCTGTTTGTGACGAGTCAAGTGCAGAGCAACCATGCACAAACTCCTCTTCTGTCGTCAAGTGGCACTCAAGCATGAACAGATCCTCCTTTGCTTGGCACGAGACCGCTGCGAGCTTGTCACCCAGCACCAACTGCTCTACAGTCATCGTCAACGCTGGTGCTCCTTCTTCCTTTTCGTCGTCTGACCCACTCGATGGTTGCTGAGCAACACCATCCAAGTCCTTCTTCAAATGCTGCAGCAAAATGTCTGACTTGCCGGCAATGCGTCCCAGCGTCAGTCGGACACGCAGAACCTTCTGGTCCGTCTCTGAGAAGATTGAGTTGGGCACCACAGCACGCAAAAAGGAATTTTCAATGCGCGCCTGCTGGGCGATAATCCGCTGCTTCGCTGCTTCAGTCTCGTGTTCGCGAGCTGCAGCAACCAGTGCACGCAGTCCCATCGTTTGGTTCAGAGCCAAATGTGCAGTTCCCTTCAGTGATTCCACAGCACCCGTCTCCGCGCGCAGCTTCGCTTTCAACTGGGCGATCTCCTCGCGATGGCCGTGCGCAAGGTCACGGAAGCGCGCAATAGTGCGCTCCTTGTCTTCAAGGACAGTATTGTGGTCCAGGACGGCTTGTTTGAGTTCCTGCAGCGACGCACGCTGGGAGTCAATCTCATCGCGCAACTCCGCCTCGTACTCTGTGTGCTGGTGCTCCATCTCCTGATCCACCTCGCGCAAAGACTCTAGCGACTGCACTGTGGTTTCTAGTTCGGCCATCTTCTCGCCTAACGTCAAGTTTTTCTCCGTGAGGTCCTCCACCATCGTTTCATAAGCGTTCGCAACGTCAAGCATCTCCTTGAGCTCCTCTGCTTCGCTCTCGAGTTTGTTTTTCGTCGTGGTCTGAAGCACAAAACCAAAATATTAGTCCGGGTCGGGTCATTACTGTGAAGGGATTTACGTACCAGCTCTTCCACCTCCTCTCTCAGCGACACCAGCTCTGCATTTTCACGCTGGGCTTGGCGGAACTTCTTGCTCAACTCAGCCTTTTCCTCAGCCCCACGTTCGTGCAAAGTCTTAACTGCCTGTCGAAGCTTTTTGTTCTCCTCCGCAAGATCGCCAGGGCTCGCATCCGAAGGCTCGGACCCGAAGCGGCAGAAAGAGCCATAGAAGCCTTGAGCTTCTCCACCTCCTGCTGCAGCTCTTCGGCGTGCTCCTCGGCGATTTCCTTGTCCATCTCGACCGTCTCCTTCTCCAACGTCATCATTTCGATCATGTCTTGGAACTCTGCAACCTGCTTCTCAAGCGCCTCCAGCTTGCGTGCGCCTGAACTCGACTTGGCCACCGCCATCGCCACCTCCTCCGCCTTCTTCTGCTCTCCAGCCGTGAACGCCACAATACGCGCCTTCTGCTGCGCAACCTCCGATTCCAGCGCCTTGATCTCCGACGCCTGCGTGGCGTTTTCCAGCCTCAGCTCATCCAGCACTTCTTCGTGCTCGCTCGTCAACTGGGCAATGTGGTCTTCCAGCTCTGCACGCACAAGTCGGACATGCTCCTCCGCCTCCTCTTTGATCTCTTCGATCTGCTGCGCCAGCTCTTCCTGCGGAGACAACTCTGTCTCCTCTTGGTCCTCTTCTTGTTCGCCAGCGTCTTCATCCACCTCCATCTCTTGCGTCTCCTCCGTCTCTTCTTGTTCTTGCTCCTTCTCCTGCTCCTGCTCTTTCTCCTCCAGCAGTTTGATCTTGTCGCTATTGACAGCTGCAGCCTCTTTCATCACTGCTACGCTCTGCTTCAGCTGCTCTACATGTCGGTTTTTCTGCTCCAGCTCTTCTTCCAGCTTGGAGATCCTTGCTCTGGCCTCCGTCAGCTTGTCATCGGAAGCCGACGAAGCTGGAGATTCCAACGACAGTCTACTGGTCCTTGCAGTAGAGGCTCCTGTACTGAGTGAGGCTCTGGAAGACGGCGGGATGAGCGACGCGCGCGGTCTAGGGGCCGTCAGTCTGGAGCTGCTCGTGCTGCTGCCTGTGGACGTCGCGGACGACGGCCGACGCGTCACCGAAGGGCTCGTGGACAACCGACGACTCAGCGGCCGCTGTGTCCCTGAGGACGAGCCCCGGACGGCAGCACGCCCTTGATCTGCGCGCGCTTGACGAACAGTCCGTGGTTGGGCGGGCACTCGAAGTAGACGCGGCCGTTGAGCTCGCCGTTGTTCTTGCCCTCTGGCCGCTCCAGCTCGATGCCCACCCACTCGCCATTGGCAAAGTCCGTCTCCCCACGAAGCGCACGACGCCCGCCTTGCCCACGCCGAAGGCCACCTTGCAGCCCAGCTCGAGCTCCATCGGGAGGGATCCAACTTAGATTTTGTGATACATTATTTAGCAATGTTTAAATTTGATCCTATTGACAATTCCCCGGCTGGAGATGAAGCTGGAGATTTGCCAGCACATGGTGCCTGTGTCTGTCAAGTCAGACGACAGCATGGCGAGCCTGCTGGCGGTGCATTGAGCCTCCTGACATCCATTGAATCGGTTGGGACGGAAGCTTTTCGTCGGGATGTCGAAGCTAAATATGCCGTCTGCTTCGCCTTCTTGTCGGCTGGCGCATCATGCTGTAGAGGCAACATGGTCCACCCCGAGGCCAAAAACAACTCGGCTGAGCCTGGTGCGAACTGGCTTATCCCACGGTACGCGCGCGGCAGTCTGCTGCGCCTCGGGCTCAGATACAAACTCCCAGAGTCGACCACGCCCGCCTGGTCTGCGTTTGAACTTTCAAACTCGTCCTGCGTTGCGCGGCGAACCGCTTTGTCGCCGGCGTCGTCGTGTCGGCCGTTTGCAGAGCCCGGCAAGGTTTCCTGCGCGCCATTCGTCAAGAAGAGCAGCGAGAGAACAGGACAGAGCGCAGCGCAGTGAGTCATGACGGTGCGCAGCATCGTCGAGATGTTTGAGAACCTGGCGATGTCCGGTGGGTCGGACCAGGCCGCCCACACGCTGGAGGAGCCCGGACACGGGAACGTCTACGGACTGGTGACGTACTACGACGGACTTGCCATGGCCGAGGAGCCGCGGATCATCGTTCCGACCAAGACGCTCAAATTCAAAAGCGCCACGGACAGCGAGTCAGCGGTGTCGACACCCGACACGACGGACGTCGATGAGGATTTGGAGACGGAGAGCAACCAGGAGACAAGCGACGAAGAGTCCGCGCAGGAGGAGGAGTGCAACATTGCCGCCATTGCGCCGCCTACGGTCGTCCGGGATGTGTCGCTGCTGGTCAGCAAGATCCCGCAGCCCAAGTCTCGCGAGTATCACCAGGCCGCCGCCTCCGTGCGGAAGCCGTCGCTTGACGACTCCAAGAGCGTCGCTCGGTCGTTTATTGCCACTCCTCGAGCTGTGGCCAGCGCTCCTTCTTCACTGTACATCCCGCCGCCGACGCCCGTCAGCTCGCGCGTACGCGGTCCGCGCACAAGCTACGCCGCGTTCGTGTCCAGGATCGAGCACTCGCAGTCGCGTCTGCTGGACTTTGAGAAGGACGAGCGGTGGCTTGGACAGGTGGAGACCATGAAGGGAAGGGTGGAGGCGCTCAAGCGGAGGAGCCATGTTTACGTGGAGGCCGCCACCCCGCGGAAGAGCAGGAGCATGAGCGAGTGCAGCGCCAACTCGACGGCATCCACAACGTCGCTCTCGTCCACCGACACGCTCGAGCAGGTGTGAGGCGCAGCTTCGACCGAGCACACTATTTATCCTAACGTTAAGCTGTGCAAGCAAAGTAAGAAAAGCGCCCATAAAGCAACCAATTTTGCCCTACAACTCCATCCATGCTTCCTTCTTGCCTCCTTGCCAAAGCGCGCCAAAATTGAATGCTGTACCGAAATGCTGGTACTTGGTACTGTACCAACATTTCGGTACCGTAACAGCTGTGGAGCCAGCGCATACAGAACTCTCCATCAATCCCGTCGCGGAAGAAGCGTCCACCGTCCTCGCCCCCTCAGCCCGCTACTGCGGTACACAGGCAAACATCACGCGAAGGATGACCACCGAAGTCAACGCCTCCGTTCTGGGAGGCTCCGTGCTCAATGCCGGACCCACAGGCAACGAGTACGTTTAGAATCCGCTCTCTACTCTACTCTTCCTTCCTAACCGAGGCGATTTTCTATTTGCCCAGTGTGACCTACGGCAAGCTACCGCCGCTGAACCCGGACGACCTGAAGCTTCCGCCCCCGCCGCCGTCGGCCGCCGACAAAGTGACCAACACGGCGGACGCCATCTCCATCGCCGAAGTGTGGGCGGAGATCAAGGCCAAGACCCGGGAAATGTGCGTGGCAATATATTGCCATTATTGTGGATAGAAATTGGTGCTGATGCTCTCATTTTCGACAGGATTATGGGCTCGTCGGTTTCAGGAGTGCTGTCGGCCATGCGCATTGTGAACCTGACGGTGGCCGGCTGCATGATCGGACTGGCTGTCGGGCAGGTAATCCAGTCGGACTCGGCGTTCTCCGTGATGGCCGACGCTCTCTCCATCATCTACACCATGTGCGTAAACATAGATAGAATTGTTTTTATGTTGCTTTTATTGACAAGTTTTCTTGCAGCTTCTTCGCGTTGATCCTGGTCGGCTACGAGCTGCGCACGGCGTTTATTGACAAGCTGCTGCGCCAACTTTGGCTTCATGTACAGTCCGTGGGGACGATGCCTGTTCCTGAGCATGTAAGCGCGAGGTTTTATTGATGAGACTTTGGGTTTGGTACTGATGGTGTGTCGTTTTGTAGGATTTCCATCTTCCCGTTCGGAATGTGCGGCGTCTACGGCGTCCTCGTGTCGCTGGCTGGTTTCGCCAACGCCTACTTCAACTACTTTGTCATCATGAAGCACCCGTCGTTCTCTCGTGGCATCCCGGACTACACGCCGCCTGAGCAGACCCCGTCAGCCAAGTCTGCTCCGATCAAGGAAGAGAATACGAACGTTTAAAAGCTCTTCTTTTCTTCTCAGCGTCAAGTGATTGGCAGCAATGCGATGAGCCAGCTCAAGCGAGCTTTCGCTTCTCCTGGTAGCTCTGCAGGTGCTGGTCGGCGTTGAGGCAGGCAGCAGTTGTGCATTTATATTCATAATTTACGGGAGCGTTCGTTCGTGCCGGTTGGAGGAACCTGCAGCTTTTCGTTCGTCATTTTCATGCTCTTCGTCTTGTCCATGCCCTAAAACTTACTGGGATACTGTATTTCGATCCGAAGTGACAGCCCCACGATGGCCCACGAGAAGGAGCTGTGCGAGCGCGTGTGCAGGAAGCAGGCCTGCGCCATCCAGTTCTGTCTGCAGCGCCGCAACTACCAGGAGAACAAGTGCGCGGACGTCATCAAACTACTACGACTGCTGCACTGCAGCCACGGAAGCAGAGCAGAGGAATGCCAAGACTACTGACTAAAGAATGCATGGAGCTGCCATTGTCGGTCCAGTTAGTCGTTCTTGTATCGCAGCAGGTCAAAGTCTCTGCAGTGTGCAAGCACTTTTCGACGCACTCGGCCAACCACCCAGAGGATGTGAGAGGTGCTCAGCATAAGCGCACTGTCATACAACCAAAGACAACGTTAGTAAATGGGTGGTCGTTCGTTTTGACGGTTGCAGCAGCGCACCTCATCATCTCCCAGGAGTACAGAACGAACGATGACAGCACGACTTGCGAGAGCAAAAGTAGCATCTGCAGCACCGTCAGGATCGCGAAGTGAACGCGTGGTTCATGGAAAGCTGAGCGCTTTGTCATCGCTAGCGACAGCGCCAGCTCGTGCGTGGCGACGTCGCTCACACTTTTCAAAGCACGCGATTTGCTCTTGGCTTTCTTTTTCTGCGAGCGCAAAGTTAGCAGTCGAAGCCCAACTCAGTAGAACAAAGTGACGTCCAAACCTTTGGTGCTCCAGACAAGCTCGAAAAGATCTGGTCCGTCTCAGAGCGGTCAACAGACTGCCACAAGCTCTCCATCAGTGTAATTCCACGGTGTTGCGCCATTGCAAACTTCCCATTCGTGTCCGTGGTGAAGCAATGAAGCACAGTATACCCCACTGAAAGCAACACAACCACGTGTACGAAAGTCGTCACCGCCGTGAGCACGAACGCGGATCGATCGTAGATCAGTTCACTCCTCTGTACCAGATCGACAGCGTTATTTCTCCACCCATTTCCACAACTACCACAACTTGACACACTTACATAGTTCAGATGCGTGGAGAAACCCGCCACTAAGTACGTGATCTCAATAGCCGACCAAAATATTTGCCACCGTGTCAGTCGTCCTTTGGATCTCTCCAAAAAGTGAATGGATGCAACATCCAGCAAAAAACTGCGTCCACCACAAGAACAACATTATAAGTCGTTTTACAGCTCCAGTAAAAGAAGTTATCTCTCCCACGTACACGAGCATGAAGAATGCTGTTCGAAGAGTGATCAGCGGAATTTCAAACTGGTAGAACACAGCTCCGATGCCCGTGAACACGCCACTGTAGATCAAATTTCTCCAAAACACCACTCGACTGCAGTCTTCTTGGAGAGCGATGTGGGGCAAGAACCCCGTGACGATGACCCTCTCATCAGCCAAAGGCCAGTGCCAACCACCAGCACAATTTGCTCGGTTGACACGTTCTGGCAATAATTAGATATTAGATGAATTTGTATAAATAATTATTAACAGCAAAGTATGGCACCAACCTCGGCATACATGAGTGCGTTCTGCACAACCAGCGCCACGACTGTGGAAAACCAGAATTCGCTCCAGACTGGCGGGGATTTCCACAACGTCGGCGCTTAGATGGCCGTACAAGTCTCCAAGTGCTGCAGCTTCTTCTCCGCCGCCTCTGTGTCCACCGACACTTGTCGAGTTATCGCGGCAGGCGCCCGTGCGCTCGCATGAGCGTGGCGACGCTTCTTGGCCATACCAGTATCCAAGTAAAAGAAAACTCTTTATAGATTTTTTCTGTTTCAATATTTTCTGAGAATTGACCAGAACCAAGATCACCCTGCTCGCTCCACGGGCGAAGAAGAGCAAGGCCCGCTAGCTACAACGCAGAAAACATGAAGAGTATCAACTGGGCATGCGTGTTTGATGACTGGTGGCAACCGCATCAGTCGGAAGTGGAAAATGAGCGATGTTTTGGGGGCATTAGTTGAACATGAACAGACCGGGGTCCTACAAAGCGAGGGGCTTTACACGTTGCTCTGGCCACTGATCAAGTTCTGGCGCATGCTCTTGGGCGAGATTTGGTTGAATTTCTCGTTCT
>JAAVTG010000979.1:0-26023 GCA_011947345.1 Phytophthora quininea | reverse complement strand
CTTGCAGCGAGGCACGGACGATGACCGACACCGTCTTGCGGTATATTGTTTGAAGGATGCATACCTTCCGTTGCGCCTATTGGACAAGCTCTCCTACCTTGTGAACCATATCGAGATGGCCCGTGTGTCAGGCGTTCCTATCGATTTCCTGATCGAGCGTGGGCAGCAGATTAAGGTGTATTCGATGCTTTTGCGCAAGTGTAAAGATGCATTGCTTGTCGTGCCGACACTACCGCGCTCACAAAACAGTGAAGATGTGGGCTATGAAGGCGCTACGGTGATTGAACCAAAGAAGGCCTACTACTCGGTGCCTATTGCGACGTTGGATTTTGCGTCGCTGTATCCGTCAATCATGCAGGCATTCAACTTATGCTACTCAACACTGGTCGCTCCGGGAGATATCGACAAGCTGGCCCCCGGAGACTACCAGAAATCTCCATCAGGCGACATCTTCGTCACAAGCAAGAAAAAGAAAGGCATTTTGCCGTTGATTCTGGAGGAAGTGTTGGCAGCCCGAAAGCGAGCAAAGCGTGATATGAATGCTGCCACTGACCCCATGGAGAAGGCCGTGCAGAACGGGCGGCAACTTGCACTGAAGGTGAGCGCAACTCCGTGTACGGCTTCACGGGAGCCATCGTCGGCCAGCTTCCTTGCATCCCCATTGCATCTAGCACCACGGCATATGGGCGGCAGCTATTGTTCCGTACGCGAGAGGAAGTTGAGCGCGTCTACACAGTCGCCAACGGATACAAGGCGGACGCGCAGGTCGTGTACGGTGATACTGACTCCGTAATGGTCAAGTTTGGCGTTGATACGGTTGAGGAAGCCATGCCGCTGGCTGAAGAGGCCAAACGCGTATCCGATATTTTCCCCAACCCAATTGAGCTCGAGTTCGAAAAGGTATACTTTCCGTACCTGTTGATGAACAAGAAGCGATACGCCGGACTGCTCTGGACGAAGCCTGACAAGTACGATAAGCTGGACTCCAAGGGTCTAGAGACTGTGCGTCGTGATAATTGCTTGCTCGTACGACGCATGGTGGAGTCGGTGCTGCGCAAGATCCTCATCGATCGAGATGTGCCGGGTGCCATCTCGTACACAAAAATGTAATTGCGGACTTGCTGCAGAACCGTATCGATATTTCGCTCCTGGTGATCACGAAGGGCTTGAGGAAGACTGTGGATCAAAACGACTATAAGGTTAAGCAGGCGCACACAGAGCTAGCTGAGCGTATGCGTAAGCGTGATGCTGGATCAGCCCCGGCGCTGGGTGAGCGCATTGCCTACGTGATCATCGACAAGGGTAAGGCTACGCCGCTGTATGAGAAGGCCGAGGACCCAGTGTATGCACTGGAGAACAATGTGCCTATCGATTGCGACTACTACATGAAGCAGCAGTTGCAGAACCCTCTAGAGCGTATCTTCGAGCCGATTATTGGCTTGAGCAAAGTCAAGTCGGATTTACTGAATGGCGCGCACACACTGAAGCGCTCCAAGCCCGTATTGAAGCAAAACAGTGGCGGTATGATGAACTTTGCAGTGAAGAAGCTCAAGTGCCTGGGATGTAAGGCGCCGCTGAACGGCAAAGGAGCGTTATGCCGCAACTGCGTGGAGCGCGAGGCAGAAGTGTTTTCTCGCCAGCTGGAGTCGGTCAACGAGCTGGAGCACTTGTTTGCGAGGCTCTGGACGCAATGCCAGAACTGCCAGGGCAGTCTGCATCAAGACGTGTTGTGTTCCAGTCGGGACTGCCCCATTTTCTACAAACGCATCAAGGTGCAGAAAGACCTCGGGGAGGCCCAGGCCTCGCTCGAGCGCTTCCAGTCGGTGGACTGGTAAGGGCGAGCAGCTCTTTTACAGCGGGGCTTTTAGTGCATTCCAATACAGAAGGTTGTATTTTCTGCTGGTGTCGTTGGTATGCTTTCGGGTTGTGCTCGGCAGCATGGCCCAGGCGCTGGGGTTCGGAGGTAAGCGTTTCGGAGTGCACTTTCACGACCAAACGGAAATGACGGCCGAGCAGATTATCTTCAGCAGCGTCCAACTTGGTTTTGCATTCGCCTCCTGCGCGATCACCACTGCCGGTGGCTCTGGGACAACGATGACAGCTCTCGGCCGCGCCCACAGAGAACCAGGATAGATGTCCACCGTTCTTGCTTCTTGGAAGCATGAAGCACGCGCAGGACAGGCAAGTGCTATTTTTTGTTGATCGTAAAGCGTTTCATTTGATCCAAACAATGGAAGAATGGCTGCTCTTTCATCCTCACTTCCCCGCTTCTTCAGCCCCCGCGCCAAGATAGATGGCGGGCGTCCGCGACCAGCTAACGCCGACGTTGTCGACCGCCCCCGTCGTCGTGCCCCCGCGCAGTGGCGGCCGGTGTCCGCCCCGCAGCGACCGAGCCCGCGCAGCTTCCACTCGACGACGCCGTTGCTGCCTCGGATCTCGTCGCTGCTGACCCCGGTCAGCGACTTCCCTCCGCTCCGAGGGATCCCGCAGCCGAGGAGCGAAAGCTGCAGTGGGAAGAGACCCCGATCCATCGACGACGATCTGTCGCCGCCCCGCTACAGCAGATGCCGAACTGGGCTCGCCCCAGAGGTTGCATCACTCAAGAGACAGGAGTGGCCCCCATGCGGCGTGTAGTGTACCCCAAGTTCGTGTTCGAGAGAGACACCATCCCTGTGCCCAATGGCCCCACGTCACCCGTAAAAATCCATCGACAGCTTGCGACGGAGAGAATCTTGACGAGCGACGAGGTGGTGCAGCGTCGACGCCTATTCTACATCAGTCCGGACCGGGAGATCCGCATCCCCACCGAGATCCCAGTGATCCCGCGATTCCAGAGCGGTGATCGCAGACACAAACAATTGGGGCACGTGCAAATGGAGCCCATCTACGGGCGCAGCAGGATGGAGGAAAGGCCGCAACTTGCCCAGAAACGGAGGAGGACAGATCGTCCACCGTCTCCGCCACCGCTGCGATCAAGGTCGTTTTACCCGCCAGAGTGCGAGCTGACGGCGCTGGAGAGGTCGTGTCTATCGATGTCTTCTGCCAGTACGCCGTCGGCAACAGACGAAGAAGAGTCCCGACGACACTACGACTACAGTACTCCTCAGAGCAGAGAAACGATTGAGTCGCCCCGGTGCTCAGAGCCTTGCATTAGCTACAACGATCGAGGAGGCTTACCGACAGCTCCTACAAGTGCCTTGCCTGCCACCATCAGGACGCCTAGTCCTCGAATGCAAACTTTCGGTCGTGTGGGAAAGCCCGACTCATCGATGGCGGCAATGGTACTCAAGTCCAAGGAGTTCCTCCAGTCCAAAATCCTTGTGCGCAATCGCCACGACGAGATCGACTGGGTGGCGACCTTCCTCAATGTTGGCTTCGATTCGACCAGCATCTACGCACTCATGTGTCCGCTGCGAAAGGGTCGTTGGAAGGCAGAGGAAGAGAAGTACACGCTTGGGCTACTGCGACTCATCAAGAACGGGACGATCCTCCTGCGCCACGGCCAGAGTATTCGGGGCTACATCGGGGAGAAGCTGCACAGCGACGACATGCGCGTGCTCAAAAGTTGAGCAATTGCAAAATGTTCCACTTTGCTAAGCTCATCAACCCGCGACTGGCGGAGGAAGAGAAACTCGACATGGCTGTAGAAAGCGCCAAGGAAGAGCTGGACAAACTGGAGAAGCTCAAGGGCGAGTTCCTGCGCTCCGTACAGCTGGAAGCGCTCGTGGCTGTGCGCAAATACCTCAGCGACAGCAGCTTGCGCGACCTGCTCAACGTGCGCGACTGAATAATTGCAGGACTTGTTGTCTTGTGTAGATATCCACAGTGTGCTTGTAAATTTGGAGGAAACGTGTTTCGGATGCGAGTGCGAAGGTGGTGGTCGAACGTTGCTAAATGGAGCCTATCGTTATTCGTCGTTGCATTCGCTTTTCCTGCTGATTTCCCCATGGCCGCAAAGCGTCAAGAAGTTGTTGTCGCCAAAAGCGACGATAACAGCGCGTCGGACATCCGCAAATGCACCTTTACACTGCAGATCGAGGCTGCAGTCGAGACCGGTGCATTCGAAACACCAGGGTTTCGCTTCCGCTTTCTTGACGGCTCTAGGAAGCAAACGAGCGCGATCGGTTCGGGCTCTGGGTGGACACCGGTGCACGACAGCGAGTCGCCCGAGTCGTCGGCCGCTCCACCAGCACGTTTTCGCTTCGAGCAGAGCTTCCCTGACGTTGCCATCACGAATTCCTTCGCAACTGCTCTCGACGACGACCCCGTCCTCTCTTTGTTCCTGTTTGACCACCCTGGCCTTGCTGGAGTAGGATCCACACCACGAGCGCAGGGAAAAGATGCCAAACCGTCTACTGTCAAGACTACCGCAGTCGCACCGCAAGTGGCCACTCCAGCAGTTGAATTCGTGTCAAAAGCCTTTGCCGGGCTTTATGAGATAGATGTCAGCAGCCTGTTAGCGGGTCACTTGTCTGTGAAGCAGGTGTGGTCACAGGGCCCTATTGCGGAATCCCAACCTAATCAAGATGTCAGCGTGTTCGGAACAAAGCCAACTAAAACCGAATCGTGCTCGGTCACCAGGAATATTTGTCAGCTGCCGTCGGCATCCGGGCTCAAGTACCTTTCGGTTCAAGTCACCACAGATCAGCCACTGCTTGCCGGCGAAATACTTCACCAACTCAACCCACTCACAATCACCATCGGAACAGCTCGGCGGATGCCAGGCGTGACTTATCAAGGAAGTGGAACAGCTTCAGCTCATTCTCCACTCCATCACTACTGTAAACCTGCTTTCGCGCTGATACATTTTTCCCCGATCACTTGGAACCCCAACCGAGCGCACCATCAAGATCGACGCCCTCTTATACACTTACTCGCGTGTTGCTGACACCAGGACAGCACCAGGTAATCAACCTCGTGACTTGACATTTGAGCATTCATTCTCTGAAACTAACCAAGTGGTTTCGCTTGCTTTCACGTTGTAGAGTGAGACGATTCAATGGAATGCCAGCGTGACACTGCTCTGCGGTCGTTTTAAGAAAGCAGAGTTAGCTGATGCTATTCGATTTGCGGCATTGTCCATCGAGATTCGCGATCGAGACTTGAGGCAAGAAGAAGTGATGGCGAGGTTGCAATCGAAGTGGGAGGGCCTGTACACAACTGGAGTGGACCCATGTCAGCAGACGCAGGATGAATCGCACATCTACGGCAATATCGCGTCTGTGGCAATCTCTCGTTCTGGCGAAAGCCTTGCTGCGACAACACCCAAACCACTGGAACTTCCAATTGTGGATGACATTGCGCGGAGTGATTGGAGAATTACTCTTGCACAGTCCGGTAAACTGTTTCCGTACGGAGTAGCCCGATTCCGACTTGCCGAGCTTCTCAATACCGCGAAACAGTGGATGGGTGGCACAAAACCAAGGGATGACAGCCCATATATGACCCTTAAACTCACAACGGACGTAATAGGTGTAAAGCGTCGAGCAAGCCCCTTGGCACAACAGACCCCACAGCGGAAGAAAGCGAATTTTCATCGATTGTCGACTTGGCGCCACTTGAAAAAGTTATTCGAGAGCCTGGTGCATACGTGACTTCAGGTGCCTCGCTCAGCATTCAAGTTAAGCTGGAATATCCGATCGAAATCGTCAGTAAAAGTTTCAAGGACGCTGTAACACCACCGACCAGAAGTGAGAACCAACATGGCGATACTCTTGGGGAAATCAAACTGGACTTAATGTTTTCCAGAATTGTTGTGATCATTCCTTACAAAGACAATGCCACGCTTCGAGAAGTGGCAAAAGCATGGCCACAGTCAACCTGAAGTCGCTTCCTGGGGTCCCAATTCGCTCATACCAAATGACAGAATCCGAGAAATTGGATTGTGAAAGTGGTGCGCTTAATGTGATCACCGGAGTGCAAATCATTGACAACCAGTTCCGAATGATCATTCTCGAAGGTCTTGCAGACAAAGGCATGAAATACATACACGAACAGCTCCAGAGGAAGAGGCCGAATGACCCTCAAGGATACAGAATGTTTGCCAACGACACACTTGGTTTCACGCGCCGACTATACACAACTTTTGAGATCGACTTGAAACGGATCAAACTCCGGCATTCGCTTCCGCATTTGATGACAATGCCCGACATTTACATGAGTACCAACGTCTCCGAAAACTGTCACCAAGCTTTGTCTCGATTAGCGGACATGCGAAAAGTCCAGGGATTGATTGAAGTCAAGCATCTCGATCTCTTTCCAACATCGCAAATGCTGCTTGAGATCGAAAGTAAATATGGAGAAAGTATTACGCTAGAAGATATCCATGGTACGAGTGCCACTCTCGCCGCATCCAATTCATCCTCCAACCCCAATCTGCAAAACGAGGGGTCGAATACCAACGATGGCAAGCACAGCGAACGCTCAGCTAGATACCACACAAAATCACTCAAAGCACCGACAGACTCGACAAACGACAGCTACGACCAAGCTCGCCGAAATCGGATTGAGAAAACTTCATCCTCGAACGCAAAAACGCGCAGACGAGCTTCATACGGAGTATTTGGAAAAGAAACAGTCCATAGCGATCTTGGAAGGGGCCTCCTCCAGTCCAATCTATATGTACAGCGGTCAGAAGCTTCGGGTACGTGCCTTGAAAAACTTTAGCCATGGATAGGAGAGCTAACATTTTTGTCGTGATTATCCTTAACCAGACGCAAGATATCCTACAAGATGAAATGCGCACGCGGTTGTCGAACGACCACCTAGCAACGTACACGTACAGTCGAGATTTCCAGTCCCTTGCGCTTAGCATGGTCAACCCAGAGGCGCTCAAGCAAACTGAAGAGCAGGAGTCACGCAAGAAGTGGACGACACAGCGCGGATTCATTTATCCGGCGCCACGGAAGCCCGAGGAATATATCAAGCGCACAGATGCTCCCAGTGAGGCTCGCTGTGAAGACCTCCGTCAAACTTTTGTTGATAATGTCAATCACCCCAAGCCTGTTTCTCGAGGCTCTAGCCAAAGTGGTAGGAAGGGCCCCGAGTTTTCTACCCTGCCATCGAAGGACATGATATTTGGTGGCACGAATGGCAACGGCACAGTCAATCCCGATTACTTTCGAAGTGTTCATTTGTGTGGAGAAGGCCTTCGTCTCGAAATGGAGGAGGCACTCAAGAAAGAGCAGGATGAGTGGGAGCGCCGTCTAGTTGTCGACAAAAAGCAGATGAAGTTCATTGCTCATGGGAATATCTGCAGTCAGCCTCGAGAGAAACCATCGCAGCTTGACAAAATCTCTGATATCTTGAGAGGGTCTGCACGTTCTAAGCCCATCCGGATTGTTAGGAACGCCACTCTGCCAAGCGGAAAACGGGTACCACTCGATAAGGCCCCCGTCACAATTCACAACCAGGAAGAATTCGTTGGATGTGTTGCTGCCACTTTTGCAAGCACCCTACGCCCCCTGGACAGCAAGCAGTTTGCAGCTACAGATGCTGCGTCAGGCAAACCCAAAGACTTCTTCTTCCCATCTTCGACGAGTATTCTGACTCCACCCGTGAAGAAGTTTATCAATCGAAAAGAAATTGTGCCTATGCAGGAGACCGAGAAAACCGGGCTCTTTTGGAGGAACGAGTAAGCTTTCACGAGTCAAGCCGAAGTAATGCCTCTTCGAGTGATGCAATTCGATGCATTAGCATCTGAGCGATCTCGTCATCCTCTTCACCGGGTACCGGCTTTTCGATCTCTTCCTCGCTGTCATCATATCGTGCATCTTCGTAACAAAAACTTTTACCGATTTTGTTTAGCCTCCATGAATCTGCTGGTGATTTCGCTGCGAGATCACTTTCACTCGTCTGTATTGTATACGCAGGTTGCCCTTCAACACCAACCCCATTTTCACCATCATCACAATCAAAGAAGTCACATTTACTCGTCCTTTGGATCTCAGCCAGCTCCTCAGCATCATCTTTCTGGTATAAAGGAGCAGCCGGTTCTTCATTAACAACTTTACGGCTTCCAGGAGGAAGGCACCGCAGGTCAGCGGTAGAGCTTGCAATATTTGAATGGATGCCGTTTGGCGTGACGGTATCAGCGTCGTTTCTTCGATTGTTGTGATCTGGGGTAGGTTCGTTTACTTTTGCTTAGCTATGAACTCAGCAGACTCCAAACTCCACGAATGTACAACAAAACTTACGAGGCTGTCAAGTGTCTCCTTCGTAGTCTCACCTTGTCCTTTGCTTGGAGCAGATGTATCCATATTTTCGCAGTCAGCGTCAGTTAAATCCAATCCAGGTCGAGTGGGGCTTTTTGTGCGTAGCAATGGCATACCGCCTTCTTGCTCAATCATTGGGTTTTCCAGTTTATTATGGTTGAGATTTGAGTCTTCTTTCTCCATTTCGCGGGATGGCAATTCTTCGGAATGAATCGACGGCACCTGTCGTGCACCTACGATAGCACCAGGATCTATTACTTTAGCTGATTTGAGCGCCTCGGGTTTTTGGTTAAACGAAGAGCTTTGTCTGATCTGGTAAATCACAGTACGTGTAGATCCACCTTCCAGCGGAGATAAATCACTATGCTGGCTTGGAACTTTGCTTTCTTCCACTGCACTCGTCTGTTCGTAAAGACCAGCTTTCAGTTCATCCTCTCCGCGCTCATCCCACCCCTTTGCTCCATAACCATCGTTATCATCTTTCGCGGCAGAATCTCTAGCGGTCAGCACTCCATCGGCTGCTTATAATTCTCTCCTCTTTCCTGCTCACTCCATGCCCATGCATGCGAATGTTTTGCCGCAGTTCTGTCCACCGACCTGTCATCCAGCTGAGGTGATAGTGGGGGCCTCATCAGTTGTTTCTCTTCGTTACCAATTGACAGCCGCAGTTCTATGGGCCTCAACCGAGGGGTTGGCAACGAGCTAGAAGACGTCGACCAGCCCAGACGCTTACGCACGCGTTCAATGACTTCTTCGGGGTTTTCCTCGTCGGCGTCTTCATCATCCAGTGCGTCTGTGTCTTCCTCCTCTAGCCCCACAGAGCTCCAATCCGCAGACCCCCAGGACTGCACCACAGCTGCTTTCTCTCTCAGATTTTCCTTCACCTCCAGCTTGCTACCATTAGCAGTCGCCAATCCCAACCGATAGCGGAGTTTGCTCTCGACGCTGGTGACACTCTCCTCCTCATCTTCTTCGTCTTCTGTCTTCTCCTGTGTTGACATACAAAGTTCTCTATGTCCCCCTTGTCCTCTTCGTCGTCCTCTGGGAACTCGAAGGCGCCCCCGACTCCCACGTGGACGGTGGTGACGGGCTGCGAGCGTATCGAGGCGACCTCGTCCACCAAAAGTCCCCGCGCTGGGCCGTCGCGCGCACTTCTCTCGGCTGCGGTTTCTCGAAGCGGAATCTGGCGATGTACTTGCCGATGGTCGTCTCCAGAGGCGGTGGGGAGACGACGGAGGCGCAGGCGGCGGCGATTCCAGTTCCATTGCGACTACTCCATTGCAAATATTCTATTTCGGGCCCAATCAGATGACGATAAAATTCAAAGCAACTTTGTGAAAAGGATCTGCGCTTCATTCTGACTCTTGCCAGACGCGCGTGCTTTCATCATGGCCGACAGTGACGCGAGCGAGCTGCTGCCTGGCGACGGCATTCGCGGCCGAAACAAGAAGACGGAGGCTCTGGACATGGAGAGCGGTGGCGGTAGGAGCAGCGTGGCCAGCACGATGGACTCTTCCGCCGACAGCGAGGACGCGTACGACGTAAGCAGCCTCAAGGACAACAAGGACCGCAAGTTGTCGAGCCTGCAGAGCGTCATCCACTGGTGCAAGTCCATGCGGCTGCAGTTCGGAGACGGCCTGCTGCTGCAGATCTTCTTTGTTTATTTCACGCAGGGCATCCGCAGCACGCTCTGTTCGTTGGGCACGAGCTACTACCTGAACGAGACGCTAGCGCTGCCCCCAGCGCAGTCCGAGGCGCTGCGAGCCACCGCCGCCATCCCTGGATCGTCAAGCCACTGTACGGCATGCTGTCCGACAGCGTCCCCATTTGGGGCACAAGACGCAAGTCCTACCTACTCATCTTTAGCGCCATTTCGGCTGCTGCCTACTTTGCGCTCTCCATGCCTGGCTTCATCACCACCTACGAGAGCGCTCTGGTGGCGCTTGTGGTGGCGAGTCTGGGCATCGCCTTTTGCGACGTTGTGATTGACGGCAAAGTTGTGGAGGCGGCACGCAGCGAACGAGAAGACATGGCAGGCAATCTGCAGACGCTGTCATGGCTCTCGCTCTCGATCGGCTCAGTGCTGGGGTCGATGGTGTCCGGATACGCACTCAATACGTTTGGGCCGCTGGGCGTGTTCTTCATCTCGGCGGTGGGTCCGCTCTGTGTGGTGCTGATCTCCATCAAGATCCCAGAGGAGACGTACGTCCCGCCGGCAGACCACAGCTTCCTCCAAACCGTGCAGGACCAGTGCCGCGCGCTGGGATCCGTCATTGTGGACCCGATCTGCTGGCGTCCCGTGCTGTGGATCTTCCTATCGAATGCGCTGCCTCCCAGTGTGGGCGAGGCGATGTTCAGCTTCAAGACGGTGGAGCTGGGCTTCTCCAAGTCCTTCCTGGGCTTCATCTCGACCGTCGGCAGCTGCACGCTGCTGGGCACCACCGCGCTCTACAACGCCTACTTCCGCGACATGCCCTTCCGCCGCATGTTCTTCCGCATCCAGCTGGCGTCGGCCTGCGTCTCGTTCGCTGAGTTTGTGCTCGTCTCGCGGCTGAACGTCGCCTTCGGCATCGGCGACCGGTTCTTCATCTTTGGCGACGAGATCCTTTCGGACGTGGTCGCCCGCCTCAAGCACATGCCGTCTCTCGTGCTGTGCGCCAAGATCTGTCCACCGGGCATCGAAGGCACCATGTTTGCGCTGCTCATGTCCATCTACAACTTTTCCTGGTCGGTAGCCTCGTACGGCGGCTCGTGGCTGTGCAGCTACCTGCAGATCTCCAAGACCAACTTTGCCGGGCTGGCCGCGGCCGTCACCATCCGCAGCGTGGCCAAGCTGGTGCCGCTCGTCCTGCTGTTCATGGTGCCGACCACCACGAGCATCAGCAGCTCGTCGCTGGCGTCGCAGAGCAAGACCAAAGCAGGCAAGTCGTCTCGGAAAAAGAGCGAGGACGGCACCGACAGCGACGGTGCCATCGACCTCAAGGTGGAGGACTAGCTCCCGCGCAGACGGTGTCCTTATTCAATGCGTTCGACCACGTCACAGACTTACCCACGTTTTCGAAATGTATTGACTTGACGAACTTGACGGACTTGGGGAGTTAGGACCTCCTCACGATAAGTTTACTCGCTGCTGAGCCTGCGCTTGCTTGTTTTCGCCTTTGTCTTCTTGGCCTTCTTCTCCTGCAGCTTGACGAGCTGCTTGGTGACGTCTGTGAATGTCGCCGTCTTAATTGCACTGTCGTCAAACAGTCCCTGGAAAATGTTGGCTGCTTGGAGCGCTTGTGCCAGGTTCAGTTGAGCGAGGCACTCGCGATAAGCGCCGTAGGCCTTCATGGACAGGTTTGGACTGCCGAATGCGCAGAACAGCGTCCACGATAATCAACTTGAGGTGCATCATATAACTTCCTAGGTGGTAGCACAGAATCCCTGCTTGGAGGAGCTGTTGCAGGCATCTTAGTGCGTCGGTGCTGCTGCTAGCCCACACTTTATCGCACACGAGGCACACTTGGAGCTTCCGCTTGTGCAGCTGCACAAGCGCTTCGGCGAATGTGGGTAGCGTGAAGGCATACATTGCTACCCACACTCGCGACGAAGCGCCTGTTACCTTGCTCAACAGCATTACGGCGTCGGCGGCCGTGGCTTGGGAGAAGACTACGGTGGAGAGCTTCGCCAGGATTATCTCTGCCCTCCACCGTAGTCTTGAGTAAGTGGATGGATTGATCCCCATCCACTTAGCAGCCTCAACCGTTTTGAACCGGTACTGGCATGGCAGGTTCTGCATTCGACGTGCCAGCTCCTCGATTCGGTGCTGAGGCAACACCCCACGCCCCCGTCTAGGACGTGGAGCGCCGAGCATGACCCTACGGTGACCAGCACCGTAGGCGATGCTGCGCAGGGTCGTGGCACTGCGCAGCGTTCTTTCCTGCACGGTGTCGTAGTCGGGCTTGCCTTTGTCGTTTTGGTAGCGCTCCAGCAACGCAAGCAGCCACATCTCCCAGAGAGGGATGGTGGCGTTGGCTGGAGCGCTGGGGCGCCAGATTCGTCCTCGTCCATCGCTGTGTCTGCGTCGGTGTCCTCAGCAGCGTCGTCGTTCGTCGCTAAGGTGTCCTCTTCGCCCTCGTCGTCGTCCCAGCCGTCCAGCAGCCCGAATTGCATTGTCGACTCTGTTGCATTTAGTATGCGAACGATGCTCATGGCGCGGGTCACACCCTCCTTGCCAGTGGTTGCTGCTGCGTTCTCCGCAGCGTGGAGAAGGCGGCCGATGTTCATGGCGCGCGTCGCCCCGTTTTCACGGGGGCGAAAATGAGAGAAGCTCGTCAACCCGAGGATCCGCCGCCAAACTGCCCAACAGCCCAATCAAAAGCGTCCGTTGTTAAAATGGGGATCAACTTCAACATCGTTCTAAACGAAATCATGATCAGCTAAATTTAGATTTGTTTCAAAAGAACGTGCGTCGACCGCTCCAGAGAAGGGTCGAAGAATGGCAGAAGAACTACGATGGAACGCCAGCGGAATGACCTTAATTATTGAATTGAAATCAATATGAAATCAATTCTGAAGCTGAAGAGGATGAGCAAGCTGAAGGTGATGAGCGGGTTACACAGGTTACGGGTTACGAATTAAATTACAGGAATTTAACATTAGAAAGGTATCGAGCTCAATACAAAACGCAAGATAAATTGGATTTCAAAATTCCTGACATTTTTGCGTAATCACCCCGCGTTTACGTGATCATATTCAACCCAGCTCGTCGCATTTAACCCAGCTCAAGGTCTCACACTTCTCGCGGCTCTCCTGCAGGAAGCCCTCCTTCTCCTTCCAGCCAGCCATGCTGAACCTGTACCCGCCCGCCAACCACGCCGTGTTCAACGGGGCCACGCTCAACTTCTCGCCCGACATCGACCACACGTGCAAGGCCATCCACGACGCCTGCAAGGGCCTGGGCACGGACGAGAAGGGCTCATCGCGTCGCTCGGCACCAAGTCGGCGGACCAGCGCTACCTCATCTCGGTGCGCTACCCGCAGCTCTTCAACGAGGACCTCAAGAAGCTGCTCAAGAGTGAGACGTCGGGCGACTTTGGCCGGCTGCTGCAGCTCATCGCGCGGCCGCTGCCCGAGGCCGAGGCCTCCATCCTGCGCAAGGCCACCAAAGGGCTGGGCACCAAGGAGAAGCTCATCTACCCCATCGTCATGGGCAGGACCAACGCGGAGCTGTCCATCCTCAAGAAGACCTACTTCGACAAATACCACCACGACCTCAACGTCGTGCTGGACAGCGAGCTCAGCGGAGACCTCAAGAAAGTTGTCATGGCCTCCATGCAGGCGCCGCTCGAGCCCTTCGACCCGGTAGTGCACACGCCGCAAAAGGCTGAGCTGGATGCCGAAGCTCTGTACAAGGCCGGCCAGGGCCGCATGGGCACGGATGAGCGCACCTTCATCAACGTCCTCGTGACCAGCCCCCGCAGCACCTACGCGCAGTCAACGCCGTCTACGAGAAAAAGCACAAGAACGACATCATCAAGGCGGTCAAGAAGGAGTTCGGAGGCGACGCCGAGGACGCGCTGCTCTTCCTGGTGCGCATGGTGCTGGAGCCGCTCGTGCTACTGTCGGAGCTGTTCGAGAGCACCATGAAGGGCTTCGGCACGGACGGGCTGAGTGCGGCGCTCGTGCGCTACCACTTGGTGCTGAGCGACATCAAGCCCGTGTACAAGAAGAAGTACGGAAAGGACCTGCGCGACCGCATCCACGGAGAGGTCAGCGGCGACTACGGCAAGCTGCTGCTCGCGGTCTACGACGCGCCCAACCACTAGGGCTCTGCCACTAAGGCCCTGCGCGATCTCAAGGCGAGCTGCAACGTAGCTGTCTCAAGGCCATGCCCATTGGCCAAAAATAAGTGAGTCGTGTTGAAGTGCATACAAATCACAAGGACACCAGATAGTCATTTTGGGCCGTCGCGCCGTTGTTGCCGTCATACAAAACCCAAGTCATTCACGATTCCGGCCACATGGCCACATTTCACGCGGAGCTGGAGTCGCTGCTATCGTCCGCGCACGTGTCGTACGTCGTCTCCTGTCGCTCCGCCTTCTCCGAACCCTCGCTCCCGCTGTCTATAGCCGAGGTTCGAGCGCTAGAGGCCAATGGGAACTCTGGTAGGCTCCGTCTACAGCCCTAGAGTCCTTTCAAACTCCACTAACCTGCAACTAATTTGATCATCACTCTTGCTCCCCTTTCCTTCAGCCGAGAGCTGGTCGCTCGTCCGCAAGACCCGCAACCAGCCGCTCCAGACTAGTCGCATCCAGAGGAACTCCTTCGTCGGTCGAGTGACGCTCGGCAGCTTCTCGCGCTTCTCCCACGACGTGGACGGGGTCTCCTTCGCTTGCGGTGTCTACAACTCGACGCTGAGCGACGTTGGGGTGAGGGACGACGCGCTGGTGAGGGACGTTTTGGTGCTGCGGAAGACGTTAGTAGATGAAGGCGCCTGTGTGCTGCAGTGCGGGACCGTCAGTTGCACGCAGTCGACCACGAGCTTCGGGAGCGGCAAGTTGCTCCACGTGGGCGTCGAGACTGGAGGCAGAGACCTCCGAGTGGTGGCCGACCTTCCCTTCAGCTGTAAGAGAGCACCCCCAGTAGGAATTGTTGGCTTTATATACTGAATTTCTTCCTGTTTGCAGTGGGGACAGAGGTGGTGACGAAGAGAGGAGACAAGCAGCTTCTTCGGGCTTACGATCATGTTGTGGACGAGTACGTGCAGAAGGTCAAGTGTCCGATGACGATCATCGGGAAGAACGCGCGCGTCAGAGGCTGCACTCGAGTGGATAACGCTTTTGTCGGCGAACACGCGCTAGTGGAAGACAGCGACGTGGCAAACTCGACGATTCTGTCGACGTTGAAGGAGCCCACCGTGATCAAGGCCAAGTGCATTGTTCGCGACTCGATCGTGCAGTGGAACTCGACAGTTGAGGTTCTGAGTGTGGTGGAGAAATCGCTCCTGTGCGATACGTCACATGTCGAGCGCCACGGAGTGGTCTTGAGCTCTGTCATAGGACCCAACACGTCGATCGCTGAAGGTGAGGTGACATCAAGCTTTGTTGGCCCGTTTGTGGGCTTCCACCACCAAGCACTACTCATCGCCTCGATCTGGCCGGAGGGCAAAGGAAATGTCGGCTACGGAGCCAATGTTGGGAGCAATCACACTCTAAAAGCGCCTGACCAGGAACTTTTCCCCGGCGAGGGCGTGTTTTTGGGCTGGGTTGCAATGTGAAGTTCCCCAGCAATTTCGTGAAGGCGCCGTACTCGGTGATCGCGACTGCGGTGAATACGTTGCCGCAGGTTGTGACCCTGCCTTTTCACTGATCAACTCTCCAGCACACGTCATTCCTGCGTTGTCGCCGGTGATCAACGAAATATCGCCAGCGTACGTCTGCCCAATGCTATGGATATTAAGGTGCTTCTTTTTCCTGACGTTTATGCGTGGTTCTGTTGAATTGCTGTCAGGTGGGTGTTGTCCAGCAGTGTATTCACTGTTCTTCGTAACGAGGACAAGTTCCGTTCTCGGAACAAATCTAAACGTACGCGCATTGAACCTGCCATTTTTCGCCGGGAAGTTGTCCAGTACATGAAAGGTTGGCAAGAACAAGTGATGATTTTGAGAACGGTGGGAAGCTAACTTTGCATAATTGCTGTCGTAGACGCTCGGGCGGAACTTGAAGCTGCAGAAGGCAAAGCAAAGATCCATCTTCCCAACGGTGAAGCCGTGTACACCGACAAACAAGTACGCGGCTTGGGAAAGAATTATATGCGTGAATCTTCTCGTCGAGCAGGAATTTCCGCATACTCGTTTTTTATCAAGCTGTATGCCCTGGACGCACTGCTACCGCTCGTCGAAAATGGCAGCGTGTCGGCCGATGGCACCGTTGATAACGTGGACAGGTAAGTGAAACTACTGCATCGAAAGAGACACTAACCGATTTCGTTCGGTATTTAGGTCGATCTACGAACTTGAAACTCTCACCGAAGAGTTCGCTTCTGAAAAGGGCATTAGAGATTGCCTACAGGACCTCGTCTCCATGAGGGCGGAAGTAGTTAAGCAAGCGGTTGACGGCAAGTCGCGAGATGACGTCCGTGGGAAGCGAATCATTCCGGATTACACGGACGTGCACCCCCTGCAACTAGCGAGGCAGTGATACTGCGAGCTCAAAGGTTAGACCACCATTGGTAGTTCTTCTGAAATCGCATGTAGGCTGATTATCCGAGTATTGTTGCAATTGGCAGGACATTAGCAGACGATAAACAGCAGGTCGCTGCCTTCTTAGCCCGAATGTAAAGCGGTATACTTACATGATGCAATAGATGCGATAGATACTTGTTGTATTAACACACCGAGCGGAATGGTCATGCAAGGCAGACCTCAGGCTGATTGCGAATGGGAAAAGCTGTAGCGAGACAAGACGAGCACGGGTGTTGCCCTATTCGCAGCGTGGCTTCCCTGGCGAGCACGTAATGCAGTGATCTCGCTGATAATTCGAAGTATAACCGAGTGGGCATAACTCGCAGGTGGATGATCTGTTTTGTAGCAGAGGTCAATCTAATGCTTGCAACGATTGTCAATGCAAGCATAACTTACCCTTCGGAGCGTGAGATCGTGCCTGGAGGACAGCTCTGGCAGTTGCTGGAGCGTTGTAAGGAGAACATGCCAGCAGGGCAGATCGTTTTCTTCCCATTACGGCAAGCATACCCACTCGGGCAAATACCACAAGTGAAGGATGGTGTTGCGTAAGTTCCCGGTCGCAGAGACGTGCTAGTCCGTCCGTACAAAGCCACCCGTCACGGCATTCCTCGCACGATGGTGCCTTTCCGAACGAAAATGTTCCGTCCGGACACTGGCGCTTGATTCCAGCAACACAATATGACCCCGCAGCGCAGCGCACACAATTTCCGTCACTTCTACTTGAGGAATTCGAGTTCAGGATGTCATGGTAGAACCCTCGCGGACATTTGCAAGCAAACGCTGGATCTGGAAGCAAACCGAGAGATGCCCATTCGACAATCACACCTGGGGAAGTCGTGTTGCATCTCAATGAAAGTGTGAGATTGCTCAATTCCCAAGGCACCAGACTCTGCAAATATCCATAATTCCACTCTTTCGCAATGACAGTTGAAGCGAAAGGCACCACATGGACTTCCTTGAGACTCGTGTTGGAACCGATCATTGTGAGCTGAATATTGCAAATTGCCGCAGACGACTTTACTCTCCAGTAACCCCGAGTAGCCAGAGAAAGACCTGTCGCGAAGAACGAGCCGGGGAATGTCCGTGACAGCTCAACGCGCGGTGATGCGGAGTCATTGACCGACAAAACTGTGCTATTCCACGTACGGAGAAGTGAAGTGGTTTGATGAAGAGCCATCGTGAGTGTCCGGGAACTGGGTTTCCAAAGCTGCTTAATGCTGCTCAGCGTCGATAGATGCCACGCATCAGCCCATCCGCTGAGAGACAAGATATCCATTGGCGCTGTTTGGGCTGGCGGGAAGCACGCAGAACCAGGCTCCTGAACTAAAATCGATAGCACGACATTTCCAGGTATACTGACCGTGATAGTCATCGATGTGATTGTTCTCAGCTGGGCTGGAGTTGGATCGGGGCCTATGTTGATGCTTACAATGGGAAGCGTCCCTGGTCCACTTGAGAAATCTGTTACTTGGGCAGATGTAACAAGTCCAGCTGGATCACTGAGAACAATGACACTGGCAGGCACTTCGGCATCTTTCTGCTGGAAAGCTTGGCGAAGTTTGGAAGGAATTGTTGCCATCAGGCCCCCATGAGCTACGCTTCTCATGATGTCACTGGCACCAGTGAATGTTGCTTGGGTTGGTGATAACGTAAATGCAAAGGTACTTTGTGCGCGCAATGCACTTGTTAAGTCTGCCGACAGACTACTAGAAATTAATCTGTCGCTAGCAATCACCAAGAGGTGGCGGCGATCATTTGAAGGCCATAATGCAGAACTTGCTACGAGTTCATTTGCAACCGTTGGCCAATCTAGGCTTGTATTGGTGGCGACAAGTGCTTCTGAGGCGCTTAGAAAGTCGGCAAGATTCGAGTAAAACGTTGCTGAGGTGGAATTCATCAAGCCCATTCGTACTCCGTCAGGAATTGTCTGGTATACACTCTGTAGCTCAGCAATAATGGCAGGAAGAAGATCCACAATCTTATGTGCCGATGAGATGGAGAAATCGAGAGCAACCATCAAATTCAGCGGCAGATCACGCAAAGCCACTCCTACATTAGCACCCACGATAGCTGTCTGTGGCATGAGAGAGGCCTGGGTCGCAACGAGGCGGTCTAACGTTGCCGTTGCAAATGCCATCCCATTCGATTGCCGAGTGTAAGTTGACGCTATAGATTTGCCTGCTACTCCACCGGATACACCGTTGACATCATCGACGTAGACAATCAATTGGGCGTCAGAATTAGATGATATAGCGCTAATGCTCGCTCCAGGGAGGTCGGCCAGTTGCAACGTGAAGTACCGGCAGCCACTTCTTGGTGAAAGCTGAGCAACGGGGATACGAAAACTTTTACCGATTCCCCAGATTGAAAATCGAGGGAAACAGGCAGAGCCGACGGACTATTGGAAAAATTATTCGAGCCCCAGCTGACGGTAGCCTGCAGCCGAGATTGGGGGTATCCTGACCGACCAACAACAATTTCGATATCTGTCACGGACGACGATGTCGAAGCATTTACAATCTGCAGAGGAGCCGCAAGGAAATACAGGACTGCTGGAGCTGCCAAATTGGTTGTGTTCCCCACAAATACACTGCAATCACTGCCCACCCAACTGCTACTGCAAGCGCACCCGCCGTAAACGCAAGCTCCATTACCGGAGCACAAGAGACTATTTCTTCCTGTCATGCAACCAGGAAGCGTTGCCATTTGAGTGTCGCATGAAATGCAATTCCGCCATGCTTCCATTGAGAAAGAGTTATCTGCGCAATTCAAACATCCTGTTGCACCAAGCCCCGAGCTGTAGCTCATCGAGGGGCATGAGTCACAACCAAGTGAAGTATCCAAAACGCCGGTCAGTCCTCCAGGAAAATAACTCCCAGGGACACACAGTGAGCAAAAGCCACTCGGCTCGGGATATGTTCCAACGCTACAGGATTGACATATAACGCCGTTGAAAAATGATCCACTGGGGCATAGCTGACAATCACTTGAATTCGTGGTGCCTGTGCTACTTGTGAATGTTCCAGTTGGACAGCTCTGACACACAGTTGATCCAGAAGCGGATGCGTACGAACCTCTTGGGCATGAAAGGCATGCCCCACCTGTCGTACTTGATGCATAAAAGCCTTTGCTGCACGGCACACAGACACTTCCATTCCAAGTTGCTCCAAACGGACACACATCACAGGTGGTTCGACCAGTACAAGTCGTAAAACCAAGAGCAGGGCACGCAGTGCAGGCTGACGCTGACGCTCTGATTGACGCACTATACGTGTTCATCGGACAGGCAGAGCAGTTCACGCTACCAGCATTGCTAAAAATCCTCGAGGGCATGAAAAACAGGCGGAGGATCCAATGCTGGGGTGTACGTGCCGGCACTACAGTTTGTGCAGACTCCAGCCCCAGGTGAGCTCCATTGACCACTCGGACACAGCGTGCACGATGAAGAATTCGCGTTTGAAAATGTACCAGCCACACAAGTCGAGCATGAAACAGATCCAGTTGAAGCTGCAAACGTGCCCGCCGCGCAGACAGCACATGCACCACTTGATACCGCACCAATCGCCTGCGAATATGTTCCAACGGGACATGAGGTGCATGGCAAGCTGCTGTCTTTGCCGATGTTTGTGCTGTACGTGCCAGCAGGACAATTTGTGCACTCAGCAGAGCCCGCCGACGAGAACGTCCCCTGCGGACAGAGTAGACACTTTCGCGAGCCGCTAGCTAAGTAAGACCCGGCAGGACAGGCGATGCAAACGTACTGGGAAGTCTTGGAGCAAAACGTGATTTTCAGTCCGGCCGCACAGAATGGCGCGGCGTAATAGGCGGCCTGCATCCTCTTCTGAACGACAGTGTAGCGATCTCTTCCCCGAAGAGGAACAACCTCGTAGTTGTAGCAAAGAAGGTGAGTGTATGACCTCGCCGTGGAGGCGTGAAGTCTTCATCGAACGAAAGGCGAATCCATTGCGTCGCGTTGATATTCAGCTCCCATGTGTCGCTGAGAAAGTCGCTCGGAAAGGTGTAGGAGCCTCCAGCGAGAGCGAGCTTTCCTTCGTCCACAAACGTAACACTAGCTCCGTACCGTGCGCCGGGCGTCGTTCCAATTTCTGTTAGCAGCTCCCACGTGTAGTTCATCCTCTCCACTGGAGTTGGCAAAGACGTTGCTGCTGTCGGGCACAGACGCCACAGCTCGTTGAAAATGACGCCTTCCTGACTGCTTTTGCCTCCATGGACAATCAAGCACAGGAGTTTCGACGAAGTAAAGAGCTTGGACGACGTCATAGCGGCATGGTACGCTCGTGCGAGAGGCACCGCCCCAGAATCACTCGACGGCGCTGCTTGCAATTTGCGCCAGGCTACTGCGGGTCCTCGGTTGCTGCATACCACAGCTGAAGCAGTGTTCTTGGGAATGAACGCAACATGCAGCCCACTCAGCTCAACGTAGTCTTCAGACAAGCCGCCGAACACGACCGCGCCGATCATCGTGCTGTTTTCAAATACTTTGGTGAACGAGTGACCGATACGCGGGACTGGAGCTGCCGCGATGGTCGCTGGATCAGTTTTCATGACGAGTTCGTCCCAAATCACATTCGTCGAGCTGCCATCCACGCATCCACGCCAAGTGTCGTTGAGGAATCCACGACTCTGACCGCCGAAGAAATATACGACTCCGTCCTGGTTGATAAAGGACGCGTGATCAGACCGACTCGCTGGAGATACGAAGACGCTTTCCACTGCAGCGGAGAGATAAGCTGCCGAGACCGCAGACATGATGTGGTCCTGCGGCAACAGGAACACGTTGGTCAGAACGTTGTACACAGTACAGGGCTGTCAACCACCGGCTGAGCAGACTCATACGCGATGCCGCCGATGATCAGCAGGCGATCCGACGGCACTGTGGCAGTAGCCAGCAGAGCTTCACTGCAGTGCGAAATGCGCGTGTAGTTGACGCTTCCGTCTAACAACTCCCAGGTGAGTGTCACCGACGCATTCTGCGCTACGGCAGCGCTTGAGCAATTCGCTTCTGATACCACCAAAGACTGCGCTGTAGCCGGCATCAACAAGACCGCCCAAGCTTGCATCACCCACACAACAGCCACAAACAATGAAAAACATCGACGGGAGACCATTAAGGATACTATCATGATGGAGACCGACCGTTGGAGTAAGCCACTTCAAAAGCGGTCGCCATGGGGGACCTCGACAAGAACAGATCGCATGTCGTCGGGCCACGAGAGGAGGAATCGCAGCCCACGAGACTGGGAACGCGCATTCAGAAATTGGAGCGTACGGTGGTCGAGTTGGATGACACGGCTCAGGCATTCAAGCTGCTGGCGGAGAAGCAGGCGGCCGAGATCAACGCCAAGGAAATTCTGCTCACCCGCAAGAGCGAGTACGTGGAAGAGCTGTTGGAGCAGCTCAAAGCCCTCGAGAAGAAGCTGGAAGCGAGATCGTCCGAGACACAGGCACTGGAGTTGCGTTGCCAGAAATTGGAGACGCAAGCCACAGAGCTGCGCGATCAAGTGCGCACGAATGAAGAGGACTTCGCCATGGTGTGTGCCGCTCTCGACGCTCGAGAGCAGACTCTAGTCAAAAGAACTCTGACCTTGCCACTGCGGCGGAGACGGAGAAACAACTGCGCAGAGAGCTAAATCAACACCAAACAACAATCCGCCGACTGGAAAAAACGTCGAGGACTTGAATCCGGAGAAAGCCGATGCTTGCCTCTCGCCTCGCAGCTTTCACGAAAACCAACTCATTCGGCTGCGAGATGACGCGATTGAAGCGAAAACTCGTGAAGTGTGGCTGCTCACTGGCCAAAACGATCAACTCCGCGTGCAGCTGGACGAGTTGGAGACTGCGCTGGAGCAACTGCAGAGGAACGTCATTTTCAAAGAGAACGACCTGGTGCGGCGGCAACGCAAGATCGACAAGCTTGAGGCGGAGATCGACACTTTGCAAGTGAGTCGCAGTCAAGCGGAGGGGCGAGAAAAGGCCATGGAGATCGCGACGACCCAAAACGCCAAACTCCTGCAAGCTCTCGAAGCACAGGAGCGAACTGCAGAGGAGTTGAAAATTCGACTGGAAGACTGCCAACGCGAGTGCGAACAACTGCGCAATTCCCATCGCGAACACATCGCACGCTCAGCTGAAAGTGAAGTAGAAGTGCTGCATCGCACCAGGCAGGCAGAGGAAAAGGCGTCGGCGGTGAACTTCCTTCAGGAAAAATTGCGCCGGGAACGCAAACTTCTCCAGGAAGAACTCTTGACCTCGCACTTCAACTACCAGATGGAGATCGAAAAGGTGCAGACCGAGTTGGTCATGCGCCGCAATAAACAGTACGAGCTAACACTTAAACTCCAGGAGGTAGAAGCACAATTACACGAAGCGGTCGACCGGCGAGAGAATGCGGAAGAACAGCTATTAGCAGCTCAGTGCAGGATGCAGGAGCTGGAGCGGGTGCTGCAAGACGCGCTTCAGTGGAAGAAACAACTCGAAGAAGACCTCGCCGCTCAAAAACAGAGCGCCACTAGCTCAACCAAGCAGCAAACTAACCTCCTTGACGAATCCAAACGCGAAATCACTGATTTGACGAGACAGCTCAACGAGATGAAGAAGACGCTCGCCAAAAAGATTGCCCAGGAGAAACAGCATGAGTTGTGCCATCGAGAGGCAAAGCAAAGCTTGAGTGCGCAAGAGGCGCACGCTCTTGAGCAGCAAGAGCGAATCCATCGATTGGTTCGTGACGTGAATCGCGAGTCTCAATTGCGCGCTGAAGGTGAGCTCGAGAAGTCGACGCTAAAAAAGCAGCTTGAGACTTTACGTCAGCAGTCCGAGACCAACCTTCGTGAATGCCTCGCGCAAAAGCAGCAGGTGCAGGACAAAAGGCAGAAACTGGCCGAGAACTTTACGCAGTTGACCACCGAGTTCCATGCCGTCCAAAGTGCCAAGTCTAAACTTGTAGAAAAGTTCGCAGACGCATTTGCCAGGACCCTACCGGCTTCTCTCACAACTGCAAGCGCGTGGCCCACATCAGGCAGTCTGGAATTGCGCGAGTGTTGGCTGGTAGATGACGACCTTCGCCCCCTTTTGAAAAAGCTGGAGGCTGAAGGAATGCGCAGACTGCGACGACTTGATTTGCGGTACAACCGCCTCACGAGTGATGGCATGGGCTGCTTGGGAATGTTCCTCAAGAAATTGGCGTGGGGTCTTGCCACTACAAACTCAGACACCTCTCGCTGCGGCTCAATTCAAGAAGTCGATCTGCGTCAAAATTGCATTTCGCTGGACGGAATTCGCGTCATCGCGAGTGGTCTTGAAACTTTCCTACCTGGCAGTAGCGGGCCTGCCGCATTCAAAAGCGTAGCGGTCACAGACGCAGGTAGAATCGAGTGTTTCCCGCTTGATGTAGCACCACCTGCTGCCAACATGAGTCATGCTGGACAAGAAAACACAGACTTTCCAGTCCCCATTCTGGTCGTGAACATCTCGGAGAATAGCGACGCCGACTGGTTAATCGCAGAATCGCGACGTTTTCAGCAGCAGCACCGACGGCGAGGAAGAGATGCCGCCGGGAACGATACCAACACCCTAACGTCTCCAAACAACAACAGGAGCAATGCTGGAGCAGCACAGCTTTTGAACGGCGCGATTTCCGGTCGTGGCAAAGAACTGGAAGAGATTTATGGCCTGGATCTCGTGAGCGCATTCATGGGTCACGGCACTTCCGTCAGCTCTTCAAAAGGCAACGGGAGACGAAAGAGTACTTCTAACGAAAACCCAGCACGGCTTGTTTCGCCACGAACAAATCAGTCGATTGGAACCTCCTCGACACCACGGAAAAGGTCGGAAATCCCTGGGTTGGAGCATGCTAATTCGCTAGATCAACTTCCCGCAGTCTCAAGTTTCATTCGGCAGAATAGTGCTTCGAGTCGCATGTCAGCCTCGCTGTCGCTCCCGAGGCTATCAGGGTAAGCACAATGGAAGCGAAAGAGGTACAAGCATCGGTAGGTCAGCGCCGCGCCTGGCGACGCTGTGTTTATTCGTTTTGGGGCTGGGTCTAGTTCCCACGAGCTGCCACGCTGACAAAGCGAGAGCACCGGAGTCTATGATACACTCACTTCTTCATCGAGAGCACGCGGTTCTTGTACTCGTTAATAGTGCCACGGAAGCGGTCGACCTTTGGTCACCAACAACCCACAGCTCCTCGCACACGCTATTCACGAAATGTTGGTCGTGGGAAACCACCACGACACCTCCCTTGAACTCGCGTAGCGCATCAATCAGTGCATCAATGGTTTCCATATCCAAATGGTTCGTCGGCTCATCAAGCACCACCACATGCGGCAGGCGCCACGTCATGACGGCAAAGCCCACACGAGACTTCTGACCACCTGAAAGGGTTCGCGTCGGCTTAATTGCCAGCTCACCCGAGAGATTGAAGCGGCCCAGGTGTGCACGGAACTCGTCGGGCTCATGGCCTGGGAACATCTCCTTCATGTTCTGCACAGCAGACTTCGACAGATCTAGCGAGTCGACGTGGTGTTGCGAGAACGTGGCGACACGCAGGCGCGGGTTCATTGTAACGGAACCGCTGCTAGCGCGCAGCTTGCCAATCATGACGTTGATCAGCGTCGACTTACCCGAACCGTTCACACCGAGAATACCAATGCGGCTGGACATGTCCACGCCCATGTGCACGTCGTGGAAAAGCAATGGGGTCTCCGGTGTGTACCGGAATCCCACCCCTTCCACAGCAATAATAGGCCGACCCAGCGGCTCCGGAGGCGGGAAGTGCATGCGAAAAGCGTGTTCGTCTTCTGGTTCATCAATCAACTCGTTGCGCAGAATCTTGTCCAGAGCCTTGACACGCGACTGCACTAGCGGGGCCTTCTTTGCGTTGGCGCGGAAGCGCTCAATGAATTCCTGCATGTGCT
Organism: Phytophthora quininea; assembly: GCA_011947345.1. Lineage (NCBI taxonomy): Eukaryota > Oomycota > Peronosporomycetes > Peronosporales > Peronosporaceae > Phytophthora > Phytophthora quininea. The sequence goes on along the minus strand of JAAVTG010000979.1, from coordinate 647 downwards.
GGATCTTCATCTGCTGGGCGTCGTAGGCCTTGCGCTGCTGGCGCAGATTCTCCTTCATCGTGTGCTCGAACGTGTTGTAGTCGCCCTTGTAGTACGTGAGCTTCTGCTGCGCCAGCAATACAATATCGGTCGTCACAGCGTTCAAAAAGTTTCGGTCATGGGACACTACGATCATCTGCTTGTCGTACTTCTCGAGATAGTGCTCCAGCCAGATCACGGCCTCCAGATCCAAGTGATTCGTCGGCTCATCCAGCAGCAGCAAGTCGGGCGCCATGAACAGAGCACCAGCCAGCGCCGTACGCATGCGCCAACCACCCGAGAGAGCCTTTGCAGGGCCATCAACCACATGGTCCGGGAACTGCAGTCCGCTCAGAATGGCGCGCGCTCTCGATTCGGCCGTGTCCGAGTCAATGTCCACCAGTCGGTCGTAGATTTGCTTGAGCCGTGCGCTGTTGTCCACCCGTCGCTCGTCTCCTGCGCAGTCAGCTCCTTCTCCTCCTGCAGCAACAGTGTGCGTTCATAGTCCGCAGCCAGCACCACCTCCAGCACGCTCCTCTCTTCCTTACTCAACTTGGAGGCCGACTCCTGCTCCACCAGCTGGATGCGGATATGCCTCGGGAAGCCTTCCAGCTCGTAGTGGAGATGTA